>VURO01003009.1:11446-33667 GCA_015108175.1 Pelvicachromis taeniatus | reverse complement strand
AAGTCCCAACAAAGTTTTTTTTTTTTTTTTTTTGCAAGGCCACTTTTCCCTGCCTTCAACTCACTTTGTCTCGCGTGAGAAGACGCGGATAAAGGCGCGTGAAGTTCCGTGAATTGATATGTTTCGGTGTACCTTATAAATTCATACCTTTTCTCACTCGAGCGCCTCAGAAAGAAAGTGTCACTCAGGCCGATTCTCTCTGCTGTCCGGCGCATTTAGCAGCAGATCTATTTGAGGAGTTCATTCCTAGGCAAATGTATGCAGGCAGGGTCGCCCGTGAATAGAGCAGCGTGTCAGCCGACCCTAATTGGGATTTAGCCACCCAAAGCATATGCGCCGAAGTGCCAGAGAATCACCGGCTTCAAAGAAAGTCGCAACTTTTGCCCTTCCCGGTGAATCTGAGGAGCTCTTTCTCTCGGCCCCGAGCAAAAACGCATTTTTCTCCCAGGATGAAGGTTAGTGACCCACTTCAGCGGGTTTGTCTCTGCAAACTGGCAATGTGACACAAACAAACATAAAGGCAAAGAGCACGCTTAAAGACATGATACCTTGACTCGCCTGCAAGACTGAATATGATTAGACATTTTTAGCGAACTTCACGGTTATTATCTCAACATAGAGGTCAGAATTTTCCTAGCATTCTGTGACAAGTTATACATTAAAATCATTAAAAAGAAACACATTTTAATTCAGTCTTGTGATATTTTTTTTTTTCAGTTCTAAAAAGAAACTGCCACTAATATGCCAGCGGTAATAATAAACACAAGCAATGAAAATAACACGAATAACCAGGTACACTGTCTTTGGGGCATTTTGCATCTTTGTTGTATTTGCTGTGGAATTCAGAATATTTATTTATTTATTTATCTATATTTTTAAAAAAAAATGTACTCGCTTTTCCCCCCAGTGAGTTTTCTCAGTGTGAAGACGGAAGCACCATGGAGAGCTCCACACATTAAAAACACACACACACACACACACACACACACACACACACATACACACACGTGAACGCACACAGTCACATTCCTAATCGTCTTTTATTTAGAGGCTGTCGATAATAAATGCTTTCCTGTTTCATTCTCACATGAGCGTCATATTTTCGATGGACAGTTCTGGGTTCAAACTAATTTCTCCTGCGTGTTTTTGAGTGGGCTGAGCTCGTGGAAATGGTGAGATTTTATTATTAAGGCACTGCATATTATTCAGATAAATAATTTGTGCTGCAAGAAATACGGGGTTACACACTAAAATACTAGACTAAGTCTAATTTTCTAATTTTGTTTTTCTTTCTTTTTTTTGCTATTTTAAAAATGTATTTATTGGTCTTTTAATTAACTCGTTCATATTTATCCCACATGTATCACTGTTACTGGTTTTCCTTTTTAAGTTGTTTACTTAGAAAAAAAAATAAAATAATTGTCTACTGACATATATCCATTCTAAAGGTGCATGTGAAGCAATGAAACATCAAAAATATTCAATCAAACAACTAAAACTTCCACTGAAGCCTTATTACATGGAACTGAGGAAGCCTGTCTGGGTTTCCATCCACCCAGAATTATTTGTTTTATTTATTTATTTGCTAGCTTTCCTGAGATGTGCCAAATTATAATAATAATAATGGCACAGTAATGTTACTGCTGCCGTGACAGCATCGGAGCACCGGTTCTGCTCCTGTCTTTGTTGCGCTTTCTATCTGAGGATTGGTGTGTTGCATGTCTCCACTCTCTGTCCCTGTGCAGGACACTGAGTGTGTTTGGCATCTGCGGGCCACATCCAATCTCTCCCGATCAGCAGCAGTGGGAAAAGGTGTGGAAATGGATGGAATGAGGACAGGAAACGGCTGTGTGCTGTCACTCTGCTGTAGGACCACATTTGAGTGACGGATTCCTCAGCCCTGCAGAAAGTGTCAGGGCAACCATTTCGACCCTCAGGTGACTCTGTCCCTCGCCCCCTCTCTTTCGCTGCTTTGCTGTTCCCTCATGACTTCCTTTTCCCTTTTTCACTCTGCATCATTTCAAGCCAAAGTCAGGAGTCTAAGTAGCATTTCTCTGTGCTGAGCAAAACATTTGGTTTAACCAGCATTGAATTATTGCTGAATGACGTTCTCTATCCTCATATAAACTCTTCAAAAGGACACGAAATAAAAGAACAACAAGGTAATTCAATGCTGATAGCTTTATTTGCGGCATGTAGAAAAAAAAGAGGGGGGGGGGATTGCACAGAAGTGGAAAGAATATGTTGAGTTGTCTAGTGAGGCATAGTTAAACCAACTGATTCAAAGCAAAAGGGTCAGTCATGGTCTTCTTGTCTGGGGCAAAAGGGCAAAGGTCAGTGTCCAGACATGGGGCTTGGTCAGTGCAAAGCTCAGAGGGGCGTGGAGGTTTAAGGGTGAGAGGAGGTCACTTGGGAATTTGTGTTGCTCACTCGTTGTCAGAGTCATCGGCTGCTCCGGTGATGATGTAGGTCTGTTCTTGGTGGTCCATCTCCAGCACATCATCCTCATTTTTGACTGTTCTGTAGAGGTGCAGAGAGACAAAGTGACCAAAACAAGCATGTTAAACCACACCCAACTCTGTGACAGACCAGGTTGAGTCATTGTTTCTTAATGAGGGGTATTGTTTGGTTGTACTTTCTGAGTTTGAAAGAACTGCAAAAACAACTGATGGTACCTTTACCTAATGATCACCGTCCTCCTCTCCGTCAGCTCCACAGCCTGCTCTGCATAGGCCTCAATGTTCTTATCATGTCCATCTGAGCCATACGTAGCCCCGGTGCCGCTAATACCACCCTTTCCTTCACCTGTCTTCCCCATGCCACTAGCAGCTGACAGAGCAACATCCTCACAACCCACACCCCCAATTCCTCCACTGCCTCCAACTCCACTACCCATTCCACGGGCTTTACTACCATCTGAACTTATTCCTCCATCAAGTCCACCACTCTTTCCTACAACTACGCCCTCATTTCCTCCACCAAACCCAGTGTCGGTTCCACCCATGCCACCTGAACCTCCAGTTTTACCACCTCCACCCAGTCCAGTCCCACCTATACTGCTGTCATCCTTGCCTCCAGTTCCGAATCCCAGGTTTCCCACACCTCCAGCTCCAGAGCCACTTGTTCCTCCAGTGCCCATTCCTCTGCTGCCATTGCCTTTGCCCACAGCCCCACCACTAGCTCCAATACCTCCACCTACACCCCCAGCTCCCAATTCATGACTACCAGTAAAGTCTGCCCCAGCTGCTGTACCAGCAGAACCCTTTTTTCCACTGGTACTATGTGTACCCTCAGCACCCATTCTTCCACCTAAACCTCCAGTTCCTGGACCTGTTCCCATGCCTCCTGCATCCATGACCCCACCCATTCCTACTCTGCCCCCAATGTCTCCAGCAACACCACGTCCTATCAGTCCACCACCCATTTCACCTGCACCTCCCATGCTTCCTCCACTGATGCTCATCCCAGCACCAATGGTGCTCATGCTGCAGCTAGTGAGAGATAAGGTTTGCATCATGCCAGAAAGCCGCAGGTCCTCACCCTCGATCAATTTTCTGCAGAGAAAATTTACCAAATTTATTAATATTCACTCAAATTCACAACACTAAAATTATTTTCGGATAGTTATTTTGCACTTACCTGTAAGTTGTGATCTCAATCTCCAGAGCCATCTTGATATTCAGAAGGTCCTGGTACTCACGCAGGTGCAGCGCAATTTTCTCCTTGGTGGATTTCAGCTCGAGCTGCAGGGCCTCAATCCGAGCCTATCAGGAAGTCAGCATTATAAAATGAATGTGTTGTTGTAGTGGCTTTGTGTTTGCATGTATGAATGTGAGAGCATGTGTGTGTTTATGACTGACTCTGGTGGGATCAGGTGTGCACCCTGGGACAACATGAGCCAACATTTACCTGCAGGTCTTCCAGTTCTTTTCTGTACTTCTCTTGTGTCTCACGGATCTGAGCTTCAAGAGCCTCGTTTCTGGTCCGCAGGGCATCCAAGTCGCGTTCTTTACTTTGGATCTAGGGACAGTTTCAGCCCGATTATCGTCATTCAATATTAATAAATGGTTCTTACATATTGACTTTCACTTGTAATACTCACATCTTTTTTGGCACTGGCTATTTCTTCTCTAACGCTTCGAACTTTATCAACGTGCCTCGACGTCTTCTTGGTTAGATCTTCAAACTTGTTTTTATACCACGAATCCATTTCCTAACAGTGGAGAATGATAACATTGCAGAAGATTCGACTGTGGATTTTTCATCATCAGGAAGTGGTTTTGTGTGCTATTTTTGTACCTGGAGATTTTTGGCTGCGATATCGTCGTACTGGGTTTGAATTTGTTTCAAAGCAGCAGCCAAATCAGGCAGAGTGAATGCACTCTGGGCTGAGACATGGGCGGCGTAGATCTGTTTCATGAGCTCATCAATTTCCTAAGCAACAAAAAAGATCTTTAGGAATCATTAAAAATAAAAGGCAAACTTGGAATAGCTAATTCCTACTTAAAGATGTCACCCACCTGCTGATGGATTCGTTTTAGGAATTCAATTTCAACCTCTAAATGCTCCAGCTTCTTCTCCAAGGTAATGCGGGAGGAGGTGGCTTTGTCCACATCCTGAAGAGTACACAGAAGTGTTATCATGTATGTTTGCACCTGACAAATGTGTGTAAGCAACGTTCACATGCAGGACAGTGGCTAATTTAATGTCACCCACTGGACGGAAGGCCTCAATGTCTAACTCGGCTTTCTTCCTCAGCTCCACTGCCTCCTCATATTTTACTTTAATTGCCTCTAGTTGAGCAGCTGCAGACTCTTTGGCCGCCAAGGAAATGTCCTGAAAACCAAGAAAGCATAAGTAACACGCCTGTCTGCTAGATTTGAAGGTGAACGCAAGGGTGTGTGCAAAATCTAGCTGAGCCTTTTGCATTTTATATTTCAGCTTCATTCTTGTGTGTGCGCCTGCCAGCGTATTATCAAGTCATCTCGTCTGTGCATAAAACACATCTGACAACAGCTGCAGTGCATGACACCCAAACATGGTCAGGATCCCCCTCAAATTGCCTGCCAGAAATGAGCTTGTTACCAGGTAAAGAACCTTGAAAACACCAAGTTGACGTTTTGTGTCGTTGTTTGGGTGGATCTTCTACAGATCGGTGAGGTGTAAACTTAATGCCCTCTTGAGTGTCTAAAACAAAGCAAAGGAAGAAGAGAGGCGGGATCCTGGTGATTTCTCGTCTCACCCTCTGAACTCTCATTTGGTCAGCAATCTTTTTCAGCTCTTTCAGCTGTTCCTCATAGAGCAGGCGCAGACCCGTAGGCTTCTCAAACCGGTTCTGGTAGGCCTCAATCTCAGCTTCCAGTAGCTTGTTCTGCTGCTCGAGCGATCGCACCTGTAAAGACACAAAAGCTCAGTCTAAACCACACACCGCGAGATCAGAATTACTTATCTGCAACATGTTTGAGTTTACTGTGTTATCTGCTTTTCGCCGCACCGATCAAAAGAACTAAAATAGAGTTGTAAAGGGGGTTTCACCTTGTCGATGTATACAGCCAGTCTGTCGTTGAGGACGATCATCTCCTGTCTTTCGCTGGTGCGGGTGCTGAGGAATTCCTGATTTTCAGCTGCAGCCACATCCAAGTCTATGGCAGGCTCTCCGCTCGGCCCAACGCAGACCATGGCCCCTGCACTCACACTGAAATGACTGATACACGTTAACCTACAGCCCCAGGCACCAAAATATGTTCTTTTATGTGATTAAAATTACTCCTAAAGAGAGCCTGAAGAAGAAGAATTTACTTTCACAGCTTCACCTATAGAACAGAACTCCAGTGGCTTACCCTGCTCCTACCATGCGAGACCTGCGTGCTGCAGACGCGGTCCTTCGTCCCACTGATTCCACACGCATGCTGCTGGCCCCGGCTCTGGAGGAGAAGCAGCTGGTGGAGGCACGACGGGCCTCTCTCCTGGTGGGAGATGGGCTCGACACCCTGACCTGGTAGGACGAGCTGGTGCTGTCCTCAAAGTGACGGCGGTAGGACGAGATCCTCTCTGGGCTGAAGCTCATGGCAGCTGTTTCTATGTTGGTTCTGTGAAGGAAATAGTCAGTGGTTTGCTGCACTTTACTGCTCCTGAACCTTCCTTTGTTGCACTCTCTGGTTGTCAACGCAGTCTGAGGTTTTATACGCCCCATTGACAGTCATGCTCTTGCTCTGTTCAAAACAGTCCAGGTCATGAGCCTACGCATGTGGAATCTTGAACCTCCGTACTAAAGCAGGCTTGACCTGCCTCTCAGATATGTATCAGCAGCTTGTGAGAAACAGAAATGGGCTGGGATCATGGCTGTGGGCACCGATCTCTCAAACTCATTATTTTATCCAAATCATAATGGGTTTTTGCCTGGGTTATAGTACATCCACCACCTCAATGTCTGGCAGCTGAGGACAAGCAGGGAGACAGCCAGGCAGGCAATGAGGCAGGGTCCAGTAAGTCACTGCAGCCAGTAGGTGCATCTCTGATGTGATGTGCTCTGATGGGACGCGGGACTTTAATTGAATGCTGAGCAGAAGCTAGAGGGTGACCTGATGAGGCTGCGGCTGCAGAGAAACAAAAGAGAGCTGGCAAGATTTTGACGTAAATTAGTACTTATTAGTCTGGTCTGTTTTCAACATATTAAAACTGGAGTATGAAGAAAAAAGAAAATGGAATTAACTGCTTCAGCTGGAAAATGAGGAAGCGGAAGAAAAGGAGGGGGGAGATTGCAGTCTGGAGTTTACGGATGACATGGCACAGTGATAAAAGGGCATAAATGCTAGTCAGCCCTGTTCATGGTTTACATTGACGCCTGCAGAGTCACGTGGGCAGGGGTTAGACGATATTACAATGAGCTCAATTATAAAAAAAAAAGGTTTCACAGATACATGGTAAACAAAAACAAAACCTGCAAAATATGCATAAAGCCGATGTTGGGTTACATTAAAATCCAACGTGTGAGATTATTTATTTATGGTTCCCTGTGAAACTTGTCCTGATGGATTAGGTGAGCATCTATTCCCTTCTGCTGACCTCACATCTTGCAGCTGCATGGGACTTTTGGGAAGAGGCGGAATATTTCAGTCGTGTGAATAGTCATCTCTCTACTAAGCTGCTTGTTTCATGGTCCAACCAAATAACGTTGTTCACTATGATGATGCTTTCTGTTACAGTATTTATAAGCCCTCACTTCATTTACTAAGACTACAAACTCTTATGCATACATTTTGTGGTATAACTAACTTTTTTGTCTGATACTCATTTAAATATTTAATTATTACTTTATGTATATTATTTTATTAAAAATAGATGATAAAGATGAACCAAAAATGCTTTTGTATTATTATTATTATTGGTGGTGGTGGAATATGACAAATACCTCTAACAGATAGTTATATTATATTTAGAGGGTGGTTGCATTTGCTATGAAACCACCCTCTAAATAAGGTTCTCTGCTGCCACAAGGCAGCAGAGAACCTTCAGCAAACTGATTTAATAAATGTATTATTTAATAATACATAAAGTAAAAAAATAAAGTTGAAATACTTTAAGATACTCCTTTAACAACCTGTCCAGGGTGTACCCCGCCTCTCGCCCCAAGACAGCTGGGATAGGCTCCAGCACCCCCCGCGACCCTGAAAAGAATAAGCGGCTGAGAATGGATGGATGGATACTCCTTTACTAGATGGAGCATCTCAAGGTAGTGGTTTTCCGACTTTAGTCCCTCTTGTTGAATGAATGACTTTGCTAGGATGTCCACTCCTGGAAAGATTGTGGTATTGAATGCCCCAGACCAGCAAACTGCCCAAACCTCTGTTTTTATGAAGACGTCCACACTTGCAGATGATCAATTAATCAAATGCGTTGAATAGAAGTACCTCCCTGGTGCTTCCCCTTCTAACTCCTCGAAGCAATACGGATGTACAGTTTTCCACAGAGCTATTCAGTCCTGTGAAAATTTTCCTTTTTACAACTGTATGCAGGGATTATTCTGTCTTGAATATCATACAGGGCTTTGTTGAAAATTAATGTAATTTTTCACAAATTCTTGACAAATTTACCAATGGAACTGCTCATAGAATATATATGGTATTAACTGTGTGTACATGTTCATATAACTATTTTTTTTCCCAGATATATTTTCATATTTATCTAAAAATTTTGTGTCCGATATGAAACTCTGTTAATACAAAGTTAAATAACAAATATTTATATAGAAACAGATATAAATCTCAAGTAAATATATCATTGCGTCACAAAAATGTCTGTTTTTCAAAAATGGTTTATTTTCATGTATAAGTCATTACTGTCAACACCAAGCTCAAATATAAAAGAAATAAGAATCCATGTAAAGTGCTGAGGTGATACAACAATGTCAGGTATGTTTTTAAAGCTATCAACTATTCCCCAAAGAAAACCAATTAACACGTCTCAGCAAGATTATTTACTCACACATCTGAAGTCACCTAGAGGCCAGTTTCCTTTCACTGACCATGATTAAGCTGAATTTTAGGATAAACTGGAGTCATTTAAAACACTCTTGTCCAAATTAAACAAGACCGTGAGATTAAAATTTGCTGATTCTGTAGGGATTTTTAGCTCAAGCTGTAAAAGAAGGAACAGTGAACAAGGTCCATGGCTGTGGTCGGCAAACTGTAGTGGAGACATTCTTCCCTGCTGAAAACAAACCCATTTATTATCACAGATGATGAAGGAAAGTGTGGAGAGTTGGTGGCAAATTCATACAGGATATTAGACAAGATCCTACAATACAGTAAATCGTAGTACTTCCCCAGCAGCTGTCACCCCAGCGAGCCTCTCTATGCCTATTTATATCTGGAATCATTTAAACGAATGTCCTCTTAGGTCATCTACTAAACCTGCCCAACACTGCTCCTGAGTCATAAAAAAAATAAAATAATATACAGGCACAGACTCAGGTTCAATATTAGTTTATTTATCTTTGACAACTTTATTAAATAGTACATTTATTAAATACATTTCTTAAACATTGGCAAAGTCTTCACTGCCTGATGAGCAATTTAATATTTACAAAATGTCAACAGGAAATAATAAAATAGTTTACATTATGGAGTGGAAGACTGCAGTTCTGTCGTTATTTGCATAGTTAATCTTTAGCACTTTAGAATATTATTTGAGCTTTTTCAAAAAGATGCAAAGGGTTTAGAAGGAGTGTAAACCTGAGAGATATTAAAAAGGGATTTCAAGTAATATTGTATGGCAGATGTGCATTTAAGCAATCTGGTTTCACTCTTTGAGCTTTTAACATTGAAATGAGTCGTCGTGAAAACCTTTCTTTAAAAATTCTTTACAAGTCCGCTTAGTTTGCGCCATCACTTCACATTCTTAACTCAAATAATTACAAAAACACCTTCAAATAAATAAATAAATATCGTTCCAGTTTCATGATCCCGGATTATCTATGCTGCTCATGCTTCACCCAGTCTTGCCATCCTCCAGAGTAATGTCGAACACTGAAACAAGGTGCAAAAGAAAAAAGTAAACATTTGCTTTGATGAAATCACAGACTTTTTATAATGTAAGACTTTACAAAATCGTGCATTTGTACGTGACTTTACCGTCACCAGACAAGCACAACGTTTTACTGCTTCTCACATAGATATAGAAAATGTGATGTGTGATATGTGGCATCCTTCCAAGGAGGAATAGCATTGTGCAACTACAAGGCAATAACCTCAGCTATAGTAAATGCTGTCTCAAGATAACTATAAAAGTCTAAGTTTAACCACAATACTGATAACTTTCCTCGTGACTGAAAATGGCCAACTTTAGTAAGAAACATAATGACTAGGTGGAAACCAGTGATGGTGACAGACATAAGCCAAGGACACATGTCTCACTCTTTGTATCCCAGTGTGATGGCTGTGTTCAGCGCAGTCTTGCTCCTGATTCCCGCCAAACAAGTAAACACAACGTTATCTGTCTGGTGGGGCAATTCACCACCATACTTTTCTTTGAAGTCTTCTGGACCCAGCTGGAGGGCAGTGTTCACTTGTCCCACTGTAAGGTCAAAGAACACAAAAGGTTAAGGAAGTATGATGGGTTCAGTGCTCTGGAGAACAGTTGGTTGGAAACATTGTAGTAATATTTTAGAAGAAGGCCCCCCTTCATACCATATAATATGAAGTGGGCCAGATTACTTGTGTTTTACTCAATTTAGAAATGTATAATTGAGCACATTTCAAACCTAATTAAGCTTGCCATTATAAAGCCACACCTCCAGAGGTTTGTTTTATGAACAATAGAACAGCTTTGTGTGAGTTTGCTTCATTTAGGACATTTATGAATTGTTATTTACCCTCAAGCCACACAAACTACAGTATACTACATTAATATACAAGTCTACAGCCCTGGCAGCCCAGCCGGACAACAATGTTGCAGGTCGAGGCTTCAGTACTCACGGGGGACGTTAATGGAGCCGGGGATGAAGCCGTACTCTCGGAGCTCCCAGGGCTCTCGCACATCTATAACTACCGCTTTCCGCCCAACCAGGAGCTCCTTCAGCTGCTCATAACTCACGTCTGTGCTCGCTGGCGCTGAACTGAATGTGCGGAACAGCAACTCTGCGTTTAAAAACAAGACGGACAATATACTTAATGCAGTATATGAGCTCTTTCAAAACATGACAGTGAGTCGCTAATGGTAAACCTCACTTTTGTAACCGGGGCGAGTGCTGACACTGCTGGACACACAGCCTTGTCCTCCCGGAACGCAAGCTTCACACAGGACGGTATTATTCCCTAAAAGCCGCGGGACAACACCGGCAAGTCTCCAACAACTTCTCAAGGCCATGTGTGACTATCTAAGCCGATACTGAAGCCTAAATTGCCACTGCTCTTCAACACAAACCCTTACTTATCTGCGTGGGACAACTGTTAAAAGTCACAACGCCGACAATTATCTGCGCTTGCGCAGATGTACGGATAACCTAATGGGCCAAAATTCTTTTTCCACAGATGCCTTATTGATAGTTTCAAACACAAGTAATCTGTCAAACTATTTAGCAACACAAGCAAGCAATATGTCCCCTAATTAGATCAAACAGGTGATTCAAGTCAAAACTAAAAACATAATTCATGTTGCATTCGCCGCTATGGGAAACTGGGAAACGCGTAAAGGTGGGAAACAAGCTTTTATTTACCTCTGATTTAAAAAAAAAGTAACAATAATCACACAGCGTTCTTGCATCACATGTATTGTCATCGTGGTACTGGTGTTTCGTTTTCTTTCCCCTATCCAACACAAAAAACTAAACTGCACTCGTAACTGTTTAGTTATCCTCTTCTTAACTCATCCCGGAGAGATTTCCAACTGAACATGAATGCAGCATTGGGCCAACCTGAGCTGCCGTAGTGCGTCACATGTAACTAGTGCTGCCTGTAAATGCTAACGAAAGCTTGACACATTTTTTAAAAAGTCAAGTGTGGAAAAAAACGATATTGAGATAACTGTTGACGGTATTGCGCGTTTTTCTTTGAATAGCCATAATGTCTGCGTGTAATTTTGGATAAAACACACCTGTTCATCTTTTTATTTATTCTGCCAAGCTAATGTAGCTGGCCTTTTTCTGTAAGCATCTCAGTGTTGGCTTCATATTAGCTGACAAAGTCAACATAGGAGCTAACTTTAAGAGGTGAGTTAATACATACTCCGTTTTCGCTTAATCTAGTGTGAAAAAGATACATTAATTTTGAAAATATCCTTAATAAATGGTATAGTAGCCTCTTATTCTCACCCATACCGGGCTGCCGGGGCTGTTAAGGCCTCTTATCATCGTGTTGTCCATTAACAGAGAGTTTTCTCTAGTAAAAACTCATTTTCTCGTATTTCCTGTATTTAGCAGTGGCATATTATGTAGCCGTCGGTATTGTGATCGTTAGCTTCCAGATTTCCTGCAATTTAAAAAGGGTTTAGGTCAGTAGCATATTAGGCGAAGGGTGTAAAAATTCTTTCAAAATAAGTCCACCAGGAAATTAAACCTACAAGCAGTGGAAAGTTTTTGATTGGTTAAATCAGTCACCTGACTTTAATAGTCCTGAACACACTATCTTAAGGAAGGAGGGAAAAACAATTGCTGAAATGAAAAATAGTTTACTGAATAGATATAAAACAGGAGAATGCATGAGTGCAATTGTACAAACAGAATTAATTATTCTATCCTGGTATAGTTTCTTTTTTTCACGATTGTTGGAAGCCAAGTACTGCTTGAAACTACAATGTATGCATAGCTATCTGAATATAAACACATGCTGTCATAAAGTTTTGAGATGGCTCATGTCTGTAGGACTGTGCTGTAGTACAATGACAACACAACAAGTGTGTGTGTACCTCATTCTGTAGTGAGGAAAATAATAATGGCAGTTGTGTAGTACCTGGATAAACAAAATTATGTGTGGGTTTCCTAAATGTGTAAAACTAAACCAGTGTTGTCCCTTCTTGCTTTCAGAGCTCCAGATGCGCCTGAAGGACCCCTTCACCTTGAAAGCCGCCGACATGACTAAGCGGACTAATAAACCGAGAAAACCTCGAGATGAGGAATCATCAGATGAAGTCAGCGGTAAGTCACCGTAACAGTACATGGCACCAGACTGTTATAGTTATGCTATCACTTTTGATTTGGTAGAGTCATGTAGACTATTCTTGGGAGTTTTTTGTCAATGTTGAAAAGTCTGTGAGGTTTCATTCATTTTTCTTATGGGATCAGTGCAATTCATCTTCAATTAAAAGGATCCCTGCTTACAAAGACACCTTGTCTGTTAACCAGGACTGACTTGCCAGCATGTGAGTAGAGCAGTGGACCTGAGCTCGGTAAAGAAGTCAGTCCTCTCGAGTGTGTGGTCAGTATGCTCAGAGTGCCTAAAGGAAAGGACAATGATTGATGGCGAGCCAGCGGCCTCTCAGGACATTCTGGTGTGCCTAAAGTGTGGTTTTCAGGTAAGTGTTTTAAAATGGCAAATAAAGCTAAATGTGATGCAGAAGAGTGTAAATTAAATTGAAATAAACAACAAAGTAAGAATGTCATCATCATATTCAAGTTTCTTTCATTCTTTGTTGTGTATGAACTTGACTGTTTCTTTACTTTCACTTTATTAAACACACCTTAATAGTGCCAGGGTAGACCCCATGTTGTCTTCAGAACTGCCATCGTTCTCCACAGTATAGGTTCAACAAAGTGCTGGAAACATTACCTGGAAACTTTAGCCCTTGTTGACTTGATAGTATCATACAGTTGCTGCTTGCACGTCCAAAATGCTAATCTTCCATTCTGCCCTGCTCTGTTGCATTGAAATCTGGTAACTGTGGAGGCCATTTGAATACAGTGAACCCATTGTCATGTTCAGCAAACCAGTTTGAAATAATTTGAACTTGACATGACAGGATTCATCAGGCTAGGCAACTTTTTTTCAATTTATTTTTGTTGTTGTTGTTGTTCAATTTTGGTGAGCCCGTGTTAATTGTAGCGTAATTTTTCTGTGTCACCCGACGCAGTCTTCTGCTGCTGTAACTCAGCTGCTTCATGGTTTTTGACGTGTTCTGTATTCAGTTGCTGCCATGTCATTTGCTTAATAGATCTTTGCATTAATGAACAGTTGAAATGGTGTACCTAATGAAGTGTTTGCTGGGTGTATTTTTCAGCAGCATCGGTCACCAAGATATTTTGTATCAATGTGACCAGAATTCATGATTCACAAATAACCAAGTTATGACACAGGTGGCTAAAAAGAAGAAAACACAGCTCTGTTTTCTTTATTCTTTAATTACAAAGTACAAAACTATCAACAGTCCCTTATGGAGACAAAATGCCCATCCACATGAGTTTGAAGGCATTTTTGAAATGTGGTTTTAGTTTCAGGGTTACAATTAGGTTATGACTAGGTTTAGGCTAAGGGTTGGGTATAGGCATTCATTTTTGATGGTTAGGGTAAGTGGCTAGGGAAAGCATTATGTTAATGGAATGTCCCCACGAGGATAGCAAACCTGACGCGCGTGTGTGTGTGTGGCTGATTTAGAAAATGGCCATAATGAAGTGGTCAAGCCTGTTGTAACTTTCAAGAAAAGAGGAAGTCTAAACATCACCCAGGAATAAAAATCTTCACTTTAATGTGCTCTTGAAGAATTGTTGCACTTTAAATGTTGAGAGCCCAGAATGCATTTTATGCTTGCCAACAAAGATTTCTGTTTTTACAGGGCTGTAACCAGTCAGGGATCCAACATGTTGTGAAGCATCACCAGGCTTTCCACCCAGAGTCACACTGCATCACCATCAGTTTGAGCACATGGAAGGCCTGGTGAGAAACCCAGGAAGTTAATTGTGAACTGTCATGAAAAGAAGCCAAGGCTGCACACAATAGCACACTGTTTGTCACCTTGCGATGACATGTGTCAGAATGCTGCCAGGATGTGAGCTCAAATGGAAAACAACAGGCACCTGCAGTCTTTTTGATCCTGGCTACCACAATTCTAAGACCAGTTTGTTTATTTGTTAATTATTTTACATCTTTTTAGGCTCATAAATAATAAAATAAAATTTGTTTTCCTCCATTATAATTAGGGATGGGAATCGAGAAAAAAAGTGGCACTATTTACAGCATGGATATGGACATTACTTTTATTTTTGTTGCATAAAAGGATGAGAGCGCGATGGTAAAGTGGAGACTGCTCCAAGACTGAAACAACTGCATTATACTGTTAACACAACTTCGGCTCTTCACAAGCACTTGCACAGACACTATGCTAAGCTTGCTAAGCAAGAGTGGATGTTAAAGCTGAGTAAATGCTGACCCCCAGACCAGCACCATGATGACCCCAGACCAGCACCATGATTAAGTAAGCCGTCATTTGCAGTGAAGCTGCTGCTGAACTTTAACAGGTAACAAAGACTGAGCAGCCAGGCTGCAGCCTCCATTTCTACCTGTTCATGTTTCTACAGTCAAATTGTTGTGACGATCGCTTTAAAGTCTCTGTGCTGGTTTTCTTCTTTGATATGCATTCATACCTAAATACTATGTGTAATATGTGCAACAATTACTTTTTTGAGTAATGACCCCAACACTGATTAATTCTTATCAATTCCTATCCCTAATTATAATTTCTAAATTGCTTTCCACTCCAGCCAGGTAATGCTGTTGTTAAATACTGGCTCTTTTCTGCATTAGTTTCTAAAGTAAAATGAACCCCGTTTTATGACCCTCTCTCTTTGTGACAGGTGTTTTGAATGCAGTGAAGAGCTCTCGACTCATTGCAACAAGAAGGCTTTGGCTCAGAGCCTGGACTTTTTACAAAAGCACTCCGTCAAGGCAACATCAGGTAAGGTGTTTTCTGGCCATCCACTGTTGTCAAATTAAGCCTCAGTTCGACAAAACGAACATGCTTACTGCAGGTTCAGCAGGGCCAAATTTCACTTTAGCTCAACATTTATCATTCCTTTAAATTGGTGATCCTTTCTTTACTTGACATGTTACATAATTTTGATTAATAGTCTGCTCAGTCTATGTTTTTGTGTCTATAACTAGAAGGCAATAGCACAATAACAGTATAGCAGCCAATCAGTGGCTGTTTTGTGGCCAGATCCACAGATAAGAGAGGCTCCTATCAGGAAAGTTATTCGTCTAAGTGAAGGGCTGACATTCCAGCAGTTGACTGCAGTACACCTGCTCCCCCTGGTGGCAATGGTCATGTGAAGTTTAACCTGCTGTTCTTCATGCAGAGACACCCCACACGTGCATTTTTGGATATTGAAATGGATATTTGATTTTTTTTGTTTTGTTTTGCTATGCTACTAAGTGCTTGAAGAACATTTTTTTCAACCCTTTTTAGGTCTAAAATTGAATCAGAGCAGCAAACCTGTCATGAAAAGCAGTGAATATTAAAACTTACTAAAAGTACTAAGAACTAGATGTAGAATAGAGTTGGATTATAGTTGCAGTATTTTCAGCATTACTTGCTGCCTTCAGATGTGTGCTTTTCCCTCACTCAGGCACATACCTACAAATTCACTTCAATGTGCATCTCTTGCTTTATGCTAACGTGCTGAAAGACCTCCTAGCAGACTGTAGTTGATCAGGGTGGTGGTCATCATCACTTTCAGTCTCTCAGGGCGTCTCTGCATCGCCCTCTGCATGCTGCCCAGTGGCCAGAGGCCAGCCGCTGAAGCCCAGGCAAGCTGGTCCCCAATCTTAGTCATGGCTGTGGAAGTTGCAAGATTGATTCTGTAGCTATCTCTGCCCTCACTCCCTCCCTTGCCCCCACCTTGCACATTGCATGACTGCACATATTTGTGAAATTAAGCGCTTGAGCGCTGCTTCCCCGGCTGGGTTCCCTGAAGAACAAGAGCAGCTGCGCAGGGTTCAGCCCTATGATCTGTCATTCTTTGTCTTTCCATCGCTATCCGTTTCTGTCCCTAGCTTCCTCTGTTAGTTGCTGTATGTCTCACCACCTCTGGGCCTGTGTGCTGCACTAGTGGGAGCCAGGGTCCTCAACAAGTCTGAGCAACTGGATCTTAACAGCTGGAGCGCGTTAACTCTCAGTGGACATGCACACACGTTCACAGATACACATAACGCCGAATGTTAAAAATAACTTTCAAGTCAAGCAGATACCCTATTTTCTTCCACCTCATACTATACACTTGGCCTTTACAAAGGGCTTTAAGTTTCAGTAATACACTTAGCTACAGTAATACACTAGCTATACACTCACTGGCACAAGGTGTTCTTTGCAGCACAGAGCACAAGCTCTTCCTGGCACAATAAATCTGAATATCTTTTCTCCCCTAAGTACATTACATACCTAAAAAAAAAAAAAAAAAAACCCAACTGATTCTTTGAAGTGTTTTAAAAGTGTCTACACAGTGTGTGTTATACACACATAGTCTAAAAGAAATGTTCAGAGTATTCATAAATTAGACACATGGCGGGTTGACAAATTTACATAGCTGTACGCATCTGATTTTGTGTTCTTCATTTTTAAAGACTGTATGTGAGCAGTTTTGTGTGTTTTGTTTTATATGTCTATACGGTATGTCTGTGGAATAGCCTTTTTTTGTGCACAGTGCCAGGCCACAGTCTGTTGTTGGTGAGGATTGATCTGCCGAGCTGGACTGTAGCTACCCGCAGCTTTGCTTCTTTAAATTATGTGTCACCTTTTTGTCACCTTTCTTGCCACTTGATTGTTCCACACCGGTCGGCCAAATGGGTATAGAAGCGGACAGCCATTGTTGCAGCAAAATAGACGGTCGTTGCCTGTTGAGGAGCTCGTGAAATTGCATTTCAGTGGAGGCCAGGGTTTCTCAAGAAGCTGCTGTTGTACTCTGTTTTTTTTCTTTCTCTTTTTTTTCCTATAGACCCTAAGCACAAAAGAGCCCCGGCAAGGATTTTTTTCCGAATCTATAATAATTTTGTACAACAACAGCTTCGGGAAGAAAGAAAGTCGATTAACTGTGGTCTCTCACCATCAAGGCCTTCAGCTCAAGTGCCAGAGTCCCGGTAAAAAAGCGAATTGACCTCAGGGAGGCTAGACTGCAGCATGTAACACAGCTGGGGAGTCTTTGTGGAGCAAATTAAAATGTTGGTTGTGAATAGATGTCAGAGCTTGTTTCTCATTGGAATCTGTTAATTGTTTCTTGTTTTATATTGGCGATTGTGATCGAGTCATTCTTTGCATTATGATTGTAAGAAAACGTGAAAATCTGAGTTATAATATACAGTAACACTGGGCTGCTGAATGGTAGACTGTGTGTTTCAATTTATTCAAGTAATTTTCTGTAAATGTCTTTGAAAATGATTTAGGGTTGCTTTATGAGTGTTTTTCTTCTTTATTTTAACATAACCAAATCATCATAGACCATCTTGTATTAAACATTAATGTTAACATTAATTAAAGCCCACCTCGTGCACATGGGCTTGCACCAGTAAAGCCTCATCCACAGATAATGTGCTTCACTTGTTGTGTTATTGCTGTGTGGTTCACAGCTTGCTATAGTCGACATTCCTAAGTTTTGGATGTGAAGGTAACCTTGTTGCGTGTTTCCAGAAACATTCTAAATGAATGGCTTTGACCTGGATTGTGATATCCTTCCCTCTCATAGGTTGTTGCTTCACAGTTTTAGTTGATATACAGCCAGGTTGCCCTGTGTGTACATTAGGGCTGTGCGATATGACCAAAATCTCTTATTGCGATATTCTCAGCGCGATAATGATATATATCACAAAATCGTGCATATTCTGTAAATCTCGGGCAACTCGACTTGTGTGAAGTGTTTTCAGCTGTGCGTCGTGTACCTGTAGTCGAGTGTTTTGATTGATGCGTGAAACCATATATTTTTAGATATAAGTTGTAATGGCCGGTGTTTTCATTATGAGTATTTATTACTTGGTCTGCTATGGAGAAAAGCCTACTCTAACGTTTGAGTCTTGGGTTTCTTTTTTAGCACCTAATGCCTCTTTTTTGCTTCATATCCTTAAACGCTCTCCGTGTTTAAGGATACACGGAGAGTGTGTCCACTGTGTACAGCACAGTCAAGCGTGGATGCAGCTCATGCTGACAAAACTCTTCTACCACCTCTTGTGTAGGTGGTAGAAGAGGTTTGTCGTGTTTGAGGCTGTGGTGGGAACCCGTTTGCGGCATAATTTGCATAGTACAGTTTTCTGGTCCCTGTCAGACTTTCCATAACCAAACCATGTCCATGCTACAGAGGTAGCCCCTCATTTAGGAATAAGGTCCTGGATTTGTTTCGACTGGTCCTTCTGTTTGGAGCTACCTGGTTCTGCCTGGTTCTTAACTGGCCATGCTGGTATTCTGTGCCTGTATCCATGTGGTGACTATCCAAACGATGAAAAAATATTGCCGTAAATAGTGTATTTTGCGACACCACGAGACGTATTAGAGCGTATTAGATGAGACGATAGATGTTTTAATTTTGTCATCTGATATATTTGTCATATCGCACAGCTCGAGTGTACACCCAACATTTTCTGCATTCCCAATAGGAGACACGCAGTAAAGAAATGTAAAGACTGCAGCGTCACTACTACTGACCTGAATAAACTGCACAGTGCACTTTAAAAACGTCTCTGCACATCCTATATTTGTGCTCTGCCTTTGTTTCTTTTCCTATCCTAAGACATTTTTATGTTCTCATGTCTGCCTACACAGACACACACCCCTAGGAGAGAGTCAGCACATCAAAGCTGCATTAAGGGGCTGACTCTGAATGTTGCTGGATCAGGAATAACATGCATGTATTTCTCATTTGACTTTTGTAAAAAAAAAAAAAATTTTCTCCAACTCAGAATTCTCAAAGGCTAAAACAGTTTTGTTTGCAAAAAGTTTATTGCCGTGTGGTGTTTGTCACACTCACATTAAATCCTTTTCTAAATGGGTTGCTGTCATGGTGGGAAATTTATCACATGTTTATATGAGGAATATTTACATATTGTTTGCACCAGGGCTGTTTGTCTCAGTTGGACTCAGAATTACACTTCTAGCTTCCAGTTTTGAGACCTTGGCTTAAAGACTAAAGTCAGAGATATTCTGTAGTTGGATTATGACCACTTTTATTCACCTGATTTCCTTGCCCTGGTTGTTAATTTTGTAAGCCATAATTCTTAGTTTACTGTCAGCTTAGCTTTGCCGAGTCAGTAGCCAGTAAGATGCTTGTCCCCTGGTGGTGCTTTCATGGAGGTAATCAAGAGTGCTTCTGTCTTTATTCCCACCACCGCACATGAAAGTAGGCCAGATAGTGGGTAGTAAAATCTGCGTGTTTTTAATGTGTGTGTGTGTCTGTAAGTAACATGGCACTGGGTTCTCTTGGCCTCAGATGGCAAGGAAACAGGCTTTTCATGCCCTGCAGTCACAACAAATTAGCGAATTAATAAGACATTTGGTGTTGCCTGGCCTTCCTCTTGACTGGCTGCTCTGCATGAAGTGAGGCAGCCTTGGCCCTCTGCATTGCTGCGCTGTAAGTGAACGCGGATAACGCCCACTGGCCTTTGGATTTGACAGTCTCCAAGCCCAACTGTGAACCGCATTAAGAAGGCCAGGTAAAGGCCTTTTGAAAATAGACTTTTGCAGACTCCTGCGTTTTGTCTCCATGATATCAGTATAAATTTGCATTAAGTTTCTCTTAGATTAAAAAAAAAATGTCATTGTGATGTGCTGCTGCTAAAAATAAAAAATGCTGAAAATATTAATTTGTAGCATTTCTGGATATGATTTGTTTTGTGAGGTTTAATTTTATTACATCCAGTCTGGTGTTAGCCTTGCTTCAGCTTGATAATGTAGAGCATGTAAGGCAGTTGGGGTTTTTCTTTTCTCTCTTTTGCAAGTACTTTCAGTGATATTCCCTGCCAAAGTAAGCATGTTTCTTTGTATTTCTGTTGTGTGAAAAAGAGCAGGGAGTACAGGAGGTGTTGGTGTATGTGCATGCATGTGGGCGAGCTCGAGCACTGCGATGCTTTCCTCTGCCCTGGGGAAAGGCTCCACAGTGTCACTGCTGCCCATACTCGGTGGCTGAGCAAGGAGGGCCAGGTGGTGGTGCCGAGTGCAGCACAGTCAAGCGTGGATGCAGCTCATGCTGACATTTGCCTACGCTGACTGCTGCGGGGAGAGGAAAAATCTGCTTTTCCATATGCTTGTGCTCGTTGCAACCCTTCCCTCCACCTTCTACTCCCCCTACACTGCCTTCTTCTGCCCATCGCTCCCCCACCCCCTCCTCCGCCTCCAGTCTCAGCCAGATGGCTCCCTGAACATTGTTTACCTTGGGTGATGGTCCCAGATGCAGTGTGTGTCCATCGGCATCCCCATTCCATCCGTTTCGTTCCCTCATTCCTCTGCTTCTCTCTTAGCTCAAGTGCAGGTCTCGGCTCTCGCACTCAAGTTGCACTTTGTTGATTTTTGTGTCTCTCAAACACCACAGCAAGTAGACACACTCATTTACACACTCTTCCTCCCACTCAACTATCTCTTCTGCTCAATTGTCCATACTTGCGTAAACATCTCTTTTCACACCTTTTCAGTCTCACACCAAAACTAAAAAAAAAACAGATTTTTTTTTCTTCCTTCGATTAGGCCGTGGTCTTTCCTCATCCCCACTTGTTTTCCATGCATTGTGTGTGATGACATATGGGAGCTCCCTTATGGCTGCATATTGAAATTGAAAATAGGCCTCCAGATGTTGCCAGCACAGAGAGCCAGATGCATTTAGCACCACTGGGTGGAGTGTCTCAGCAGCATGTTGTCCCGACAAGCTGAACCTCGCCCCTGCCTTTTTGATCCCAAAACTAAAGAACAAGCTTAAATACGCTTGCTTCATTTCTCCTCAGCGCTGAACATTTTCTGTTAAAGCAGTATAATTTAAGGCAGCAGCATTGGTGCAGGCATGAAAATACAATGAAAAAAGAAACTATGCACTGCGTATTGTGAGAGAGTTGTTGTGGTATTTCTTCTCAAATCTATCTAAAAGAAAAGCTGACCTTTTCTTTAGACACTGTTTAGTGGAATTTGATTTAGTGTAAAATGCAAATTTTTAAAGCAACAAATAAAAGTCCAAGGCTCACATTCCACCGACTGTGACCAGGACAGTTGTATTAATGCCCTTGGCCTTGGGGAGGGAAAGCTTGCTTGGTAGCGGCTAACAGTGGGCTTACCTATCGCTGTAGGTTGAATAGCTTTTTCAGTAAACGTGCACAAAGAGTTATTCTATAAATTCAATATGTGCAAATGCAGGGCCATTTTGTCTTGAGGAAAAGAATGGCAAGCGCAAAGGTGCAGGTTTTTATAAAGGTTTACTGTTCTATTGAATTTCTTGGTTTGGACATAAGCAGGTTCAGGCTAGTGACCTCGCTGCTATCCTGCTCTCTTGACTCGCTTATATGTATAAAGTGTTCATGGACCAAACTCTCTTTGTGTTTTCTTGGCAATTATTTGATTTCTCAACAGACTTTGGACCTGAAAGGGCTTCCATCAGTCCCTGCAAGAATTTGCCATTTTGTAATGAAATGTCGTATTATCAGCTCCGAAGAGAGGTTATATTTTG
Organism: Pelvicachromis taeniatus; assembly: GCA_015108175.1. Taxonomy (NCBI): domain Eukaryota; kingdom Metazoa; phylum Chordata; class Actinopteri; order Cichliformes; family Cichlidae; genus Pelvicachromis; species Pelvicachromis taeniatus. Next base: position 11,559 of record VURO01003009.1, on the reverse strand, counting down.
TATGCAGTAGGAAACTCATTGAATTCATTTTTTTTCTCAACATCAACTGTTGTAACTGCTGTTCAGCAATAGTTTTTAAATAAGATTAAAATGACATGAAAATTCTTTGACTC
>VURO01003007.1:0-15059 GCA_015108175.1 Pelvicachromis taeniatus | reverse complement strand
AAATGGCAGCTAAATAACTTATAACTATGTTAAAGTTTTAATTTTAGCATTTAGCCACCTTATAGGAATCACAGGTGTCATGGTCCTGTGTTCTCAGTTTTCTTGTGCTTTTGTATTTGTATTATGTTAAGTTAATTTGTTATTTTAAGGATTTATTCTATTGTTCCTAGGGTGTTCTGTTTAATTGTTATTATTAGATTCCCCCTTGTGTCTTTGCCCTCTGTGTGTCTGTTTATTTAATTGTGAGTTCTTGTGCCTTATTCCATCATGTTACCCCAGCCTGTCATGTCTGTGCTCTCCCTCGTGCTCCTCTGTTCTCTCTCCCCCTCCAGTCTGCGTCTCTGTGTACTTCCTGTTTTACTTTGATAGTCTCCCATCATTGTACGTCATGTTGTGTTTGCTCATTCCCATTCTCGTTATGATTATTTGTGTCAGCTGTGTTCCCTGCGTGCTCCCATGTCCCTCGTTATCTGTATGTCCGCGTCTCCCTCATCGCTGTGTGACTCTCCCTGTATTTCCCCTTGAGTTTTGATTCTTGGGATTTCTCAGTTTATTTTATTTTTAAACAACAGGAGTGGTAATTAATTAGCTAATGCTAGCTAGCTTGGTTAGTAAACTGCATTATGTTGCTGTGTCCCAATTCAGGGTCTGCATCCTTCGGAGAACCCGGCCTTCGTGGTCTACGTGGGCCGGGACCTCCGAAGGCCGAGAAGGCCGGTAGTGAGAGGCTTGTGAAATATGACGGTCTAGCCTTCAGATTTGCATGACCAGCTGTTCCCGCCCTTACTGCTTCTCCCCGCCCTTACCGCTTCCACCTCCTCGGTTTTACCGTCTCCGTTGCTGCCGCCAGTGGTGGAAACTGGAATTGGCTGGGCAGCGCCATGAATTCTGGGATATGTTGGGCCACAAAGGATACACCCGACCCATCCTTAAAATTTGGGAAATGAAGGACGCATTTGTCGGCGGCATTTGGAGCAGCCTTCGAATTGGGATAGCTTTCGTCGCGTCACTGTGACGTAACCGGCCTATGCGGCCCACGAAGGATGCAGCCCCTGAATTGGGACACAGCATGTGTGTGTGCATGTGCATCTGATTTAATTTCTTCGCCGCTCCAACTTTTCGGCCCTACCTTGCGTAGATCAATTAGATTTGTAATCGATTTGTAACCGCACACACAATATTTATTAGATTGAAAACTAATTATTTTAGTTAGTAAAACTAAAACTGAACACACAAAATTCAATAAAAAATAAATAAGATAAATATCCAGATTTTTTTCCTAGGAGTGGACATATAGGGGCCACTAAAGATTTTGGGGTGGCACAGCAAAAAACAGAATTTCCTGTTTTGTTATGCTTAAAAAATATGGTTAAAAAATAAAATATTTAATTGCTGTTATTAAAGTTGATATCACTGAAAATAGATACATTTGAAAACCAAATAAGATTGTGAAATCCATAATTATGTGTTTTAATTAATTGATTGATGGGAAGTCACAGGCATCGCTTTAATGATTCTCAGCAGAGCTGAGCAGAAGCAGCTTAAGATTCACTCTCCCTGAATGAAGTTAACTTTAAGAACAAACTTGTTCAGGAAAAACAAATAAGTATGAGATTATGTAAGAGTGTGAACTGTTGCCTGTCTCTATGTTGGCCCAGAGATGCACCAGTGATCGGTCTAGGGACTGGCACCTGCTTCTCTGCAACATTATTACATTTTTACCAACATAGGACAGTCTTACCAGAGGGGGACACCCCCACCCACCCCTCCTCCCGCCTTGGTGATGCCTCTGCCTCAGTCACACAGTCCTACAAAGTGTAGTAAAACTTGTCACAACTTTACTACCAATCAGCGAGTTGTTTGCAAGTGTTATAGACGAATCAGCAATTTGCATGCAAACTATGGTTACCCTGCTTGACTGTAGCTTTTTCAACCACAGCAGCTCCCAGCACTCAACAGAAACCTCCAGTAACCACTTGCCAACCGCTCGGGAAATACATGTTTTTCTCCAGAGACCGGTGGTTACGAGTGGGGTCACCAACCAGCTGTTAGGTCTGTGTGACAGAGGGCGCTAATGAGAAAATTCAGAACTATAAAATCTCTGATTCACGCATGCATTTATTTTATGGTTTAAAAGCTTTATTAATATCACACACAATTACAGATGTGTGCACTTGTAGCAATTTGGGGTCCAGTGCCTAAATATTTTACATGTGGACTGGGTCCAATTGGCAAATTGCACGACTTTAGTATGCAATTCAACAATAAGCTTTACAGCTTTGGCTACAGACAACACCTTTTATTTGGATCAGTTGATTTCCAGATCTGTTCACCGTGAGATATATTGGCTCTCCTTTTAGCATGTCCGCCAACCCACTTGCTCTCACATTACTGCATATTGTAATGCTGTCTGTGTCAACTTCTTTTTGTTTTGCTGCTATAAAACACTGGAGGCTGTTGTCAGTGAACAGCATGTCTGTTTAATCAAACTGTGAGCCTGGTTAGATAAAATGAATCCATATGCAGACTCTTGGAGAATAGTGGTGCAGACACAGACAGCTGATCAGTAGTCATTTTGTTGTCAGTCTTATCACAGCAGTGCAGGATGTGCAGTGTTGGTTCGACTGTCCGATTCCTCCAAGAAAGAAGCAAAGCTGTTCAATCAACAGTATTAACACAATGTCCAACCTCACCCCTCCTTACAGGTGGAGCCAAACAGTTGCTATGACAACATAGCAAGTCTTAGTAATAAGTATTGTGCCACCTGATATGCACCGAGTTTTCAAGTGCCTCCAAATCCAGCACAAATTCATCAGTAGTCAACCAGCTACCCTACAAAGTGTTTCCAGCTGTGACAGTGACAAAACCATTTCACTTCCATCTCCAGCTCTCGAAATACAGCACCAGTTATTCCTGTTTATGCGTCACCCTCCCGAACCATGTCACAGTCGTCTACACGTGTGGCTGTCTTACATGCCAAGGGCATTTATGTTAAAACGAGACAATAAGCTACAATTAAAACAAACAGAAAACTAGTAGACTTTCTGCATTGTTAATAGCACTCAATGACACATCTATCCCGAACAATACCAATGTCTTTGTTGTAAAAAGCTTTTAGTTTTCAGGGTGAGCGATAGAAAATGTTTAGACACCTTTAATCATCGTTATCTGATGCCAACTTGCCAAAGGAAGTTAGTTTATCTGGAATCACGAGCGAAGTTCAGGGATAGTGGGATGGAAAAGTACATAACACTGTCTTTTTTGTGATGTAGTGGAGTCTGAGCACACCAGTTTGACAGTTGCATTATTTGAAAAATAGCACAATAAGGTTGGCTCCAAAATACATCACTGAAGGGCTCTTTAAATCTTCCTGCAGCATCAACTAAATGACAAAACAAGACATAAATAAGCAGACAGCTGAACAGAGAGTTGGTTCGCTAAAAGACAGGTTGTAAATAGGTGTATGTGTATGACTGATATCAGAAGAAAAGTGCTTTTGTTTCTTATCCAGTTTTTGCTTAATACACTAGATTAGCACGCTCCTGCCTTGTTGCTGATTTCAGTGCCTGGCTTTTTTATTGCAGGCAGTAAACCATGTGAACCATGACCTCTAAATGACATGTTGATGCTTCCACCATTCTTGCTCATTGCTAAATCTTTAGATAGGCTCAGTTAAATAATGATATTGATCATTAAAGGAAGTGTGATTTGGTAATGTCCATACATAATCTTTTATCCGTGTAATCCCACGAGTATCATACAGGATATGTGGATTTTTGTGAAATTCTGAGACATCAACAGTGTGATTTTTTTTTTCATCCTGAAAAATCAGAATACATTTTTACACAATAAATTACCCAAAAATGATGCATATAGCAAAAAGTAAAATTAAATTAAAATTAAAACTCATATGGAAAATGATATTTAACTTCCTCTTTTTTTTTATGTAGTAGAAGGTTCAATAAACACTCCAGTTGAAATAGAGATAGATGAATAGAAGAACAACTGCTAAAATAAAATAAAAATGGTCGTGGCAAACAATTCACATTCTCAAAAATACGTTGTATATTGCTGCCACACTGTCATTTAAAAATCAATCAGAGATGTAATGCTATGCAAATCTTTTGGGGTTTTTTCAGGAGAATCCGTATGTGATGCTGCGACAGAACCACCAAGTACTTGAAGGAAATGACCGCTATGAGGGCTTCTGTGTGGACATGCTGAAGGAGCTGGCAGATATTCTCAAGTTTAAGTATCGCATCCGGCTGGTGGGCGATGGAGTCTATGGAGTTCCCGGAGCTAACGGAACATGGACGGGCATGGTTGGAGAGTTAATCTCAAGAGTATGTAAATATTTGCATATGCATAGACAATAGTATTGCCAGCAAACAAACCATACCACCATAAATGATTATATTCTTTCCTCCACATATGCAGTTGTGTGAGACTGAAAGTTTTTACAGGTTTCTATGCAGTCCTGTGAAAAGCTAAGTACACCTTTACTGCTTCCATAAGAATCGAGATGGTAAGAAGCAGCCAGGTGCTGCTAATCAAATGCATTTTATTAATGGATCATCAGCAAGCGTGAGCGTCTCTATAAATGCAGAAGATTTGGCAGCTTGGTCTGAAGCATTCAGGTGTGTGTTAGCACAATGCCAAAAAAGAATGACATCAATAAAAGAAGTAATTGCTCCTGTCCATCATTCCTCAGTGATAAAAAAAAGATTCTAGAAGACACTTGCCATTCTTCCAAGGAGCAGACAGACATCCCAGTAAATTCATCCCAGAGTCAAGTCATGCAATGCTTAGAGAAATTAAACAAACCAAAACCAAGAGCTATATCTCAGACTCTACAGGCCTCATTTAGCATGTTAAATGCATTAGCATCGTTTTCTAACTCATTTTTTGGCCATTTTATTGCCAAAACAAATAATATTATATTTTAGATACCCGCTCTCCCAGGTGCAACATTGTGCAGCAATGGTATAAAACCACAGAGAAAATTATTATCTCATAATTCATTACACAGCTGTTAGAAAACAATTAAAACATCAGAAAATCATTCAAAAAGAATTGAAAAACACTTGAAACATATTTACACATATGATTTGCTACAGGCTTAGGTTCGTCCATTATCATGTCATATTGATTATATTGTTATGAGACATGCTGTCAGTCTGTGTGAAACTTTCCAAAACAGTTCTTCTGTTCTGTAAAACAGAGGTGCTGTTATAATTTATACTCATCACTTCTGGATTTTCTGTACACCCAGTAACTCTGCATCTTGCCTTGTTTGGTTCAGTTCAGTTTTACTTGTATTTTGCCAGATCATAACAATTGCCTCAAGGTGGTAAATTGTAATGTCATGAACCTACAACAATACAGAGAAACCCCTGACAATTAGATGACCGCCTATAATGAAGCACTTGGCTACAGTAGGAAGGAGAAACTCCCTTTTAACAGGAAGAAACCTCCAACAGAACCAGAAACAGGGAGGGACAGCCATCTGCCTTAATTGGTCGAGGTGATGGGGTTGTCGCATACTGATATATTATATTATATTGTCTGACATGAGACTCTGATTTGGAATTGGGAGCTGTGGGCCTCTGCTTCTTCCTCCTTTCTTCATACTGTTGAGATATCCCACTATTGGCTTGTCCTCTCTTCTTGCAATGTTTTTTGGATTTGCACAGATTTTGTGCAATTTTGTATTTAGGACCACATTTCAACTACTACACCTGTGAGCTTAGATGGTTGGACAGCCTTCCCAATGTAAACTTCACAACTGTGTGTAATGTTGTTGTGACTTGGCACTATATAATTAAAACTGACTTGAAATGATCCAGCAAGGACCCATATTTTGAAACCCTATTTTCTTGATATACAAGGTACATACTGCTTGAATTTAAATGTGTGCCTTTAAATGGCACCATTTGCACATCCAAACAATGTCTCTTGCATAGGAAGCTGTTTCAGCTTCATGAGGATGTGATTTAGGAGAGTCCAAATCTTGTCTCATCATCTATATCTTTTGTGGCCTGGCAACTGTTGTTGCTGATATGGAGAATGTTTTTGATGGCCTCCCACTGAGCAAGAAGCATCACATCAGCAACGTGTGAAATGTGCACAAGTTTGTGCAAAAACACATGAAATGACATATCATCACAAACAAACACACTGTTATCAATATCTCCCTCAAAAGTATCCCTAATTGCGCAACGTTGCCCGAGGCAACAAAAAGAAAAACTGGATTTCTGGGCATGCAAAATTTAAAAATATGTAATAAAACCTCAACAAAAACCCTCTATTCATCTTCTTACACTCACATGCATTTTTGATTTACAGTATATGTCATTTTAAATATGATTACTAGGACAACCACTTGTACCTTCTTCTCACACCATGTAGTCCTATGACCATGTGTCAGAAAAGGATGTCCCTTGTCATGCTTGATAGTGACTCAAACATCTTACTTGACAGAAATGTGATAGTCTTCCAAACACTCTGATTAGTTGGCAACATTTAACTTCACATGTACGGGGCATGAGGCTTAAAAACTTTCTGTTGCCCTGTGCTGTAGAGATTTAAGTGTTTAGAAGGGTCTCCAGGAGAAAGTCTCTTCTCTCTGTTAAGAAGTCCAAGCATTGGTTTGCAATGTTGCATCTGAACATACCACAAGACTTCTGGAACAATGTCCTTTGGACAGACAAGACTAAAGTGAAGAAGTCTGTCCATGATGTACAGCACAATGTTTCTCAGCATATCAGCACAAACATCTGTTGTCAAACATGGTAGTCGAAAGATGTTGATTAGTGCACATGAGCTGGGCTTGCAGTCACTGAGTCGACCATGACCGTGCTGTGTGGTAGCTTACGAGATCCGTGCATAAAACAGATGCCTTCAAACATCAACGAACAGAATGAACATGTAAAGAAAAGTGGCCAAATTTCTTTCAAAGTCATGCAGAAAACCATTACTTCCAGTTGTTGCTAAAGGTGGTTGTACAACTTACAGCTTACTGTAAAAAACAAACAAACAAGATTTTCACTGTAGCTGTGTGGATACCGCTGTCTTGTTCTCCTTAAAGAAACATACACAAAACGAACCCAAAGTGTATTGCTCAGCTTTCATATAGTTTACAGCACATTTCCTTCATATCATACACCCCCTTCCTTCATTCAGCAGTTGGCCTTTTCAGCTTAAGTATTGTATTTTTCAAAGTAGTCACAGCTTGTTGGTGGCTTGTTTCCTGTCAGCCGCTTTAGCTGAACTGACCTTAACAGACTTTCGTCCTGGATCAGTCTCGTTGCTGTTAAATCTCTGAGTGAGCCCTTTGCGTTACTTGCTGTACGCGGCCGTTAACAGGCAGCTAATGTTATATAAGGGATGAGAAGGGGAGGGAAAAGAAGTAAAAGAGGTGTTAAAAAATTAAGAGGGTGGGGTGAGGAAGGGCAAGAAAAAAATAGTGAAACAGACACGTGTTAAGTCAGTCCTAAGAGGTGATCTGTCTTAATTCTGTGGGCTAATGGAGGGCAAAGCCATTAAGTATGTAACGCATACAGTGCCTGCTCTTGTTATTGTCACAGTTCATGTCTCCCCTACATCCATGTATAACTTGCCTCTGGAAGGTTGACCTTCAGAACGGCCATGTGTGAAGTCGACATGTGTCTCTGACATCAGCTTGAGCTGTGGATTGGCATGGTTGAGAGGGATTTTCATGGTAACGGAGGCATCTGCAGGGAAGTTACACAGTAGACAGAATGGCTTCGGCATGTTTGGTTAAAGGCATAGAAAAGAATGGGAAGGATGGCAGTGTAAGAGGATTGTGGGAAAATATAAAGGCCTCGGCTACAAGTTGAAAGGACAAGTAAAAAAAAAAAAGAAAATGGAGGAAGAGGGGTGTTATACACTTGATAGGAGCAAAGGAAGACAGCCTGAGGATATTTTGGACAACAGATACCTGTCTCCCTGCCAGTACCTTTCAGACTTAGCAAGATTTCACTGAGGATGAGGATGATTAGTCTGACGGGTGTCAGACAGCCTAAGCTAACAATGAGTCAGGCCAAGAAAAATCCAGACACAAGTCTAAGTACAGTATGTGCCGGTTACCTAATCCGCAGTGCTGCGATTAGAGAACAGAGGGATGCAGCATCTCTAAAGACCAAAACTCTAAGTCTAAGTCAAATGCTACAACCTCAAGGGTAATGTTTAATTCAACGCTCACATTCAGTTTCTCTTGAGTCCTTTTTACTGGCTTGGCATGATCTGATTCAATGCAAGTGGAAGCAGGTATGATGCAATATTGAACAGGCAACATTACAGTGTGTCTTTTATATAATACTAGAAGGCATAACAGCAGGGATGCAGAAGAATCCACTAATCAATATTAATATTCCATCGCCACATAAATATTTCACTGGGTGTTACAACTGTGTGTTCATTTTTCAAAGGATCTGTTACTTTCTTTGTTAAAATTGCCTCGATGGTCATTTTCTGTATTTGGATTCCTTCCAGCACTGGGAGCAGGCAATCAGCCTTTCAAACAGCGGTCAGAAACAAGACAGTAGGCTGGGAACAGATGATAATCTCGGGTCAGCGCCTGCAGGATGAGAGTAGGGCAGCAGGAGACACTAGGCCTCGGTGTGGAGTAAAGGCTGCCATGAGGTTAAAGACATGCAAATTTGAAGTGCAGAGTATTAATTGAAGCACAGACAGAGTCAGACTGGGGTTTTCGAGATGAAGCATTTGAGGCCTGTTCTGAAGGTCAGAGTGATTATAGAAAAACATGACATCAAAATGGATGATGCAGCTTGGATATGTGCATGTTATGTATGTCAGATGCCCTCCTCGTTCCTCGACATAGAAACAGTATGTTGTGGATTTTGACTAGTGCCTGCAGTGCTGCAGCAGAGCTCCCTGCTCCTCACTCTCATTCTCCCATTCCTCTCTATGTCCCCAATCCTCTTAGTCCTCCTGCAGCAGACAAAGAGGAATGCATTGCTGCTTTCACTCTTCACTCCTCAGGGAGATGAAAAATCCCTTGCAGTTGCACTTTGCTGGCCTGTATTATTAGTACAGAGCCGTTCAGCATTCAGCAACATTGACCATATCTATGTGTGTGTATGTGTCTGTGTGTTTTACTAGCCTCTACTTTGTCGAGTGATTTGTCTTGACAGTGCTCCCTTGGCCAGCCACAATGGTCACCCTGAGCTCTGTCGTGCACCACACACACACACACACACGCACACACACACACGCACACACACAATGTCAGTGCCGGATTATCCCCATCACAGATAGCCATATTGGTGGACAAAAAGCCTAGAGGATACAAAAAGGGCATTATTAGGGAATTAGCAAACCAGTAGCCCACTTCTTATGTCATCCTCATCTTTCTTTCTTTTTTCCAAGTCTTCAAATTATTGGTTATGTCATAAACGCTATGCCATGCCTCAAAGCTGTGCTGTGTGTGAGTTGGAGTTTTCATGCAGTAATACTACTTATCCTGTTTCAGAAAGCAGACCTGGCAGTCGCAGGCCTGACCATCACAGCAGAGCGTGAAAAGGTGATTGACTTCTCCAAGCCTTTCATGACCCTTGGTATCAGCATCATGTACCGCGTCCACCTGGTGAGTTAAACCCCCGCGCACACACCTATTATAACTGATCGAACTGCCTCTCATACAGCTTGCGGATAAACCACAGCAGGCTGTCAGGCATGTCTAATGCCTGGAAAAGAAGCACTCTGCCTTCTGGCCTGTAGAGTCTTTTTCTCTCTCTTAGTCCGTTTAAATTCCTCCACAACTTCTCCCCGTTTACACCTTATTGCCTCTTTACCTCTCAGCTACTCGTTTTCCCTTTCATCTGCGTTTTTTCAAGGGTCCTCTTCCTGCTTTACCCATGTCCTCCAACATTACTTGCCACTTCATCCTTCATCCTTCTCCTCTCCTCGATGTTTTATTAACAGTGTCAAGTTCTTTTCATTTTTCCTTTGTCCACCCATTTCCTCCTTTTGTTTCCATGCACCCCCCATTCTGCCAGCACCAGATGGCTCGTTTTACGGTGTGAAGTGAATGATAAATGTAACACTTTCACAGTTGTTTTCTGCTTGCTCTCTGATTGGGTTTAGCCATCTTATTCTCACAAGCATTGCCCTCCATTCTCTGTAGAGAGCAAGTCCAAGCAAGAAACAGCGAAACAACAGCAGTGCTGGTGGAAATGAGCCAGTGTTTGCGCACTTAGTGGCCCATTAATCATCAGTCCTCCCCCAAAACCCAAGGTGACACTGTGGGGGCCACTATGGCACTGGCCACAGTCCGTGCTGTGGTGGTCTAGCACGTGCGCAGGCTAACATTAGTGTAGTATCCCAAAGGGGCATTTTACTCACATTCCCATTCCATCTTGCTCCTGTCTCCACTACTTGTAAATCTCCCTCCGTGTCACCTTCCCATAGTCTGTGCACAGTACCCATAGGTGAGGCAGTGAGGCACTCAATTGAGCGGCAACAGTTGGGGAGAATCAATCGATGTTCGCAGCAGGTGCAGCGTTAAATGGGCTGCTGGGCAGCATATGACCTCTGAATTGGGAAGCAGGCAGGCGGGTGGCAGCCTGAGGATATGATATGGAGCTTATGTCCCACAGGGTTGGCACACAGAGCCAAATAGTTGAATTAGCAGAGACTTGACCCAGTTGACGCCAAAATTCCTGAGTAAAGCGGTTTATATTAAGATAAGATGTGTGAAGTAGGTAGAGGAAGGTGAAAAGATAAGAGGGAAAGAAGACAGGCGTAAGTGCAGGTATCATCTCTCTTTGTCTCTTTCTCTGTCCCTCATTTCCTCACACTCTCTTTACTTTCCCATTGCCCCTTGGCATTTTCTTAGATCTGATTCAGAGTGGTCCCTCAGCATGCTCGAAAATTCGATATTTGAATTTCTGTGACTGCACTTGTTTGCTTCTAATCCACTGACTATTGATCTGAGGCACAGTGATTTCTACAAGGGGGTGTGCTGCTTATTTCAAACTTTAAATGAAAATTTCAGTCCAATCAATAAGAATGGCGAATGCAATAAAATACAGCTGCCTGTTGGGTATTAATTATCCTCACACCATCGCCCATTTAATCTCCATTTCTCTTCTTTGTCACAAGTATTGCATGTCTTTCTCACTCTCTCTCTCTTGCTCTCTCTCTCACACATACATACACACAGTTTTTCTCTTTCATTATTTATTCTTATGTTTGTTGCGTTTACATTCTTATCTGGAAGATGATAGCTTTAACTTCAGGCGTAATCCTGTTACAAAGCTGCTGAAAATGTACATTTCCTGTTTGAAACACAGGTGCAGATTTGAACTAACGCTTAACTGCCTCCACCCCCACCACATCCCACACTGCATACCCCCCTCCCTTCCCCTCCACACCCTCCACACCCCCCACCCAGCCACTACAACAACTGTCACAGACAAGTTTTCTGTGGAGTGTTCAGAATTGCAGCAAATCAGAACATTTAATCACCTGTCACATGAGTTTGTGTCTTTGTGCTATTCTCTGAAGGGACCGCTGTCTGTTATATCATTTCTGGGACACTGACTCTACAATAAATAAAACTATAGGAAAAAATGCATCTTGCCTGCATTAGACGAGCACTACCTGTCTATATGTTTCAGCTGTCTCGCCTGAATGTTTTGTCTGGTTGGGGATTTGTAGTTGGGTGCTATTCGAGGCCATATAGTGTATTTTATATGCTGGGGTATTTGACATGCATGTAGCTTCGGGCCCTATAAATAAAACTGATTTGCTTCATACACAAATCCAAGCGGAAGCCGGTGCAATATGAATCACTGTGGTTATGAACCCAGACACTACCTAAAGCGACTGTCAGCTTCATCTCATAAAAACCTTTCGTTGTCTTGCATTCATCATCTGTACAATATAAAAACCATATGCCGTATGCCAAAATCCCAGCACTGTGAGCGTCTTTAAATCTGTGCCAGTTCCATCTCCATTAATTCGGTGACTGTGTAACAAAGTATATGAGTGGATGTGTGCATGTTTGTGTGTATAAGAGAAAGAGTGCCACTTAATTAGACATAGGGGTTAATTAGGGGTGTGTAGAAGCTGTGTCAGATTCAGCAGCTGCCCTGAGGGTAGAGCATAGTATAACAAGCTTTATTGACTCACTGGCCACAGAAGTCCTCAGACAAAATTACACAAACAAATGAAGCCCTGTGCATAGAAACACAGATGCAGCTCATGGAATTTTAAAACTTACCAGTTATATTATTTAGGGTTATTTTTAAACTCAGTTTTTTCCATAATAAATCTATATTAAATTTAACACTAAACAGTAGGTTGTGTCATATGATTAAATTGTGTGTGTGTGTGTATATATATATATGAACAGTTGCACAGTTCCATCCATCCATCCATTCGCAGCCACTTATCCTTTTCAGGGTCGCGGGGGGCGCTGGAGCCTATCCCAGCTGTCTTAGGGCGAGAGGCGGGGTACACACTGGACAGGTCGCCAGTCTGTCGCAGGGCTAACACACATAGACAGACAACCATTCACACTCACAGTCACTCCCGCATTCACACCTATGGGCAATTTAGAGTTTCCAATTAAACTATCCCCACTAAGTGCATGTCTTTGGACTGTGGGAGGAAGCCAGAGGCAGTTGCACAGTTGTACCTAACAAAGTGCTTGGCAAAGACATTGTGTGTGTATATATATACACACACAATGTCTTTAGGTACAACTGTGCAACTGCTCATTAATGCACAGGCTCTAATCAGCCACTCACATGGCAGCAGCTACAAACATTTAAGGATGTAGATATGCTAATAAAAAACACCTTTTGAAGTTAAAAACTGAGCGTCAGAACGGGCTACATTAGCAGAAGACCATACTGGGGTCCCACTCCTCTCAACTAACATAAGGAAACTGAGCAAATAATAAGGATAGGTCCCCAAAATTGACAATACAACATTGGAAAAAACGGCATGAAGCCATGGATCCATCATACCTTGTATCAGTCTTTCAGCATGCTGGTGTGGATGATAATTTCTTATCATCGTATCAAACTGAGTATTGTTGCTGACCATGTCCATCCCTTTATGAGCATTGTGCATCCATCTTCTGAGGGTTCCTTACCACAGGATAATGTGTTGTGTGACAAATCTCAGATCATCTCTAACTGGTTTGAGAAGGGGGATCATCTTGATACAGAACAGAACAAAAGGCAGCCAGCACCAAGAGAAGAGCTTTGAATGTTTTCTGTGAACCCTGGAGAACTATTCCTGAAGACTCCTTACTAATTACAAGAAACCTTTCCTAAGAACGTTCAGGGTGAAGAATAAAGCTGCTCATATCAAATATTGACTTTCAAGCTCGTTAGGATTGTTTTTGCCTTTTATACTGTATTTCTATGGATGCATATGTTTCATTAAACCATTCTACCTATTTCCCATTTTCCTAGCAACATACAAAGAAATAAGGGCTGTCTGGAGACTTTTGCACTAGACTGGAAGTTTGATTATGTTATTTTGAAAGTAATCCTAAAACTAGTAGTGATGTGGGGTTTTTTTTTAGTCATGATAGAAGAGTTTCAGACAAAGCAAATACAAAAGCATAGCTGTGTTTGTGTGCAAATCACCCAGACATGAAGTCAGACAACCCGGTGAGCTCAAGAGGCAGCAGGATGTTGTTATAAATATGACCCTGTGACCTCAGCCAAATCAACTGCTCTCCACAGATTGCCCCTGCAGCCATCTCAACAGCCGTAACAACTGACAGCATCCGCTCTAACACAATTAGAAATGCACACACTATCAAAGAGCCTGGGAAAGAAATGGCAGAACATGTGGAAACACAGGGAGGGACAGGAAGAAAGACAGCATAAAAGAGAATAAGCAAGAAATAGGTAGAAGGACATGAGGGAAGATGAAGAAATGAGTGCAAGGAAGCGAGCAACAAGAGTGTGAGAGTTGAAATGACAACGGGAAGTATCCTTCAGTGAGTCAGTGTTCAGGCAGGAAGCCTTAGGGGGCAACAGTGTGGTATGAATACCAAGAGGAAAGATGACTAGGTGAAATCCTCAACTGGATAACCTCACCGGCTCCTTCTGCCACCCTCCTGGCATGAAGGCTGTCCCCCGAGAGTAACAGAGAGGGGGAGAAACGGGAAATATGGAAGGACAGTGGGAAGTTGAGAGAGAACAAGGGCAGTGCAAGGTAACATGAATGAGTTTTTCATCTGTGTGTTGAGATGAGAAAAGTACAAAAAGACAGCCATTTTTTTTACTATTTTATTTGTTGAGATGTACTCATAAAAGCAGGTCTTAAAGGATGTTTTGCCCTCTGTGCCACAGGTGCATTATTTTACTTCCTGGGTTTTGCCTCATCCCATATATATCATCTTAACATGGTCATAAAACTGCTATAAAATGACACCCCTGACCCTGATAAAAATTATTCAAATATGGCAGCAAATACTTATGCTGTGAAGAGACACTCATCCAGTAAACATTTAATTTGGTCCTTGGTGTACTCTATTTATATTTTATTGCCGTATTTTTTGCCGTATAAGACACACTTTTTCTTCCCCAAAGCTGGGGGGGGGTTGGTTGGTGCGTCTTATACGACAAATACACATTTTGCCTGCACTAAAACTGCTCCTAACTTTGTGTGGTGCTTGCTCGCAGTCCTCTCTTTATGCTGTGTGTGCTGCAGGCTGTGCTTCCTCATGTCTCCCCGGGCAGTCTCACTTCTGCTGGTCAGTGTGGGCACAATTTCGCCGCTTCTGTGCGTATCTCCCGGGCACTGTATCAATCTATGCTGCCCTGAAATGTCTGCAAGTCTGCCCCTCCTGCTCCATGCCCGTGGTTGATGGGCAGAAGAATTGATCCGCCAAAGCTCCGCCCCCGAATCACGGGTGCCGTTTCTCAATTCTAAGTACGCGAGACCGGACTTGCCGAGAACGATGATACTCGATGATGTCACAGGTCAGGTGAACGTGACCGGGCTGGTCTCGCGAAATGCATGACGGGTTATTTGGCTCCACCAAG
>VURO01003006.1:11970-56011 GCA_015108175.1 Pelvicachromis taeniatus | reverse complement strand
TTGTGAGTATTACATTATGTTTAATTTCAAATAAAACCTATTGGAAAAACAATATGTTTAAATCACATCACTCACAGTTTCTAGTAAGAAGTTCTTTGAAGTCAATGGTAAAGGAGGTCCAATACTGGCTGACGTAAGAGTCTCTGTAGCCCCAGATACTAACATTCATAGAACGTGCTCCTGGCTCTGATGCAAGTCCGGTAAAGAAGATGGGCTCATTGGTGAAGTTGTACTCATTCCAGCACTGTCCTTCATCAGTAGAAAATCTGGCAGAAAAATGTTCCAACATCAGCATAATCGGCATCGGCAAATAAAAGCAACAGCATTTTATGGATTACACATAAGACACTTTAACATTAATGTTCCTCAAGGCTTGGTTCAAACATGTCCATGACAGTGATGACAAAAGCCAAGAGTCTGCATACAAATTCCTCACCCAAGTTTTCTTCCTGTTAAAAGGGAGTTTTTCCTTCCTACTGTCTCCTAAGCACTTGCTGATAGGAAGTTTCATAATTGTTGGGGTTTTCTCTGTTTTCTTTCAAATTATTGTAGGGTCTTTACCTTACAATATCAAGTACCTTGTGGCAGCTGTTGCTGCGATTTAATGCTATATAAATAAAACCAAATTGAATTGAATACCAATACATAAAGGTCAAACTTAGTAGGAATACCATTGTAACATTTATGGAAAACAGACCAGAGTTATGATTATGACATGAAAAAAAACAAAACAAAACATATTCATATTTCATCAAATTAGTGGAAAGGATTAACTTTCTACCTGGACACTGTCAGTTAAATCAGTAAATACCAGTTAAACACAAGTCTGGAGTTCCCTTTAAGTGCAACTCACTTGATCTTGTTGACAGGGGTTGTGATGCTGTGCTCCACAGCTACCAGCAGACCTCCTGAGTCCAGAATAGCATAGTGATGAGGTCCGTCAAGAGCCTTTATCCAGGTATAGCCACCATCATCAGACACATACACATCTGGTGTCATCACTGAGATAGCATCACCAACACTTCCTGATAAAGCAAATACAGATAAAGAAATGTTAGAAGGGCAAAAAGGGCCTTATTTATTAAAAGATAAATTATGGTTAAGTTTATCTTTAAAAAAAAAAGAAAAAGGTTTGAAAATATTTTTATGAAAGCTGAGATTTACCGTGCGCTATGATGAGACCCACAGCATTTGGTTCAGTCAGAGGAAGCATGGGGATGCTGAGCTTCTGAGAAGTACTGTAGGCAGCGTGGATGTGAAGACTGCACTGCAGATAATAAACCAAACGCAGCTATTTATAGTATTAAGTAGTAGATGTGCTGGTCCTAGTTTTCAAATAGCACTATACTATATATGAAGTGAATGCTGAATAACGCTAGCTGGGTAGGTAGCATAACAGTGCTCACAGCTGGGAGGAGCTCTGTTGCTAAACTAGTAAAGAACGGTTGGGGTAAATTTCTGAGGAAGCTAAGTGAATCAATAACCTTAAACCACTAGGTTACATTTTACACAAATCCTCTATCATACAGGCACATTCTTTGTTATCCAAACAACGCTCATATTTACTGACAGAGTGTACTCCCCCTGTTGTCAATGAAAAACAAACAATACTAACACAATCGGGGCATGGTTAGAGTTTCATATTCACATGATTGAGCTCCTGCAGGTTACATGTACTAAACACAAGTTACACAAGTTTTATTTGCTAGATATACCCAAATACTGTCAATGGTTGCTTAACATTTAACACTAGATCAAATATTCATTGCCCAACATGACTGACAGTTTCAAGTCTGTCGAGTTCATAAACAACAATCCAAATCCATTTTTGTTTTCCTGTCTTCATATAAAGCTTGAGTTCTGGCAGCTTATCAACATAACTAGGGACTAAAGGAAGAGCGACACTCATTTTACTTCATTTCACGTCACACTGCTTCTGTTCTGAAATGTGGGTGGGGCTTCAAAGGCTCCTTCACACATTTACAGAGAACCAGGTAAGGCAAAGGTAAAGCATTACTCAAGGCTAACAGGCGTTTTTCAATTAGTTCCATGAAGTGTGAAGGAATAACTCCAGGCCTAAGTTTGTTTTTAAAGCCACACTTCCCAGCTCTGCTGCAGAAACATTAACAAAAACAAGTCATGTGTTGACATTGTTTAAACACTGCAGAAGTAAAAAGACATTAGGACAGGCAGCCTTTTAAGGTCTGACGCCACAGTCCTGGGCTAAATATTTAATGTTTGCTAATAAAGCTTTAGAGTAGATTATTTATCGATTAGTGTGGTTTTATTTTTATTTATGCTTTAATGTCATTATAAAAACGAAATAAAGCGTTTAATTATAAAAATAAGTCACCATAAATGTATATCAAGGCTCAACTGAAGAAGACAGCCCTAGTCTTAACAACATCAGTTTTGATCTGTACTTTATAGACATGTATGACAGTTTTCACCAGGACATATCAATTATGTTTTTTGTCCCTAAACACAGCAACTTCTTCTTTTTTCCTTTTTATTCAATGTATTTATTTAATGTTTTATTTACCTTGTCTGGGTCCTTAGCTGTAGCATCACACTTGCTGTTGGCAGGTTTCTGGAGGGGTACCCACTCCCCTCCTTGATCAAAGGACACCACCGACTGCACAGAGTTATCTGGAATGACAAGACAAAACTTTTACAGTTGCAGAAACTTTGTGGGAACTCCTGTCTAGAAATAGCATGCTGAGCGTAAAAGATAATAATGGAGTTCAATATGTAATAATGGGAAGTTACTCAAAGGTCAGATTTATACTGTGTGCAAAGTTTAGCTGGTGGTCAGTTGCTTCAGACAGGTAACACATATAACACTGAGCAGCTATTTAAATATTTATCCAAGACGCTCTCTCTGGTGTAAAATGGAGCAGTCACAGGTGTGTGTGTCTTTGTGCGCGCATCTATGTATTGCATCCATGCATGTGTGTGTTTCAGGGGGAATCTGATTACATGCATATGTTGTTACTTCTTTATCTAAGAACATTTGCATGAATAGAGCTACCTTCAGCCAGGACACTGGTGATAAAAACTCCTCGTAGGGAAGTGACATTAGTGAAGTCCGTATCTCCACCCGTAGTGGTGTAAAGGTGGCGCTCCAGTGACTTGGAATACACAGTACCCCGGTCGTCTGACACATAGATTGTACCAAATCCTGTATCTGTAGGAGGAAAAAAAAACAAACAAAAAACATTAAAATGTAATTTAGGGTAATAATATATTAGATAAATATTAAATAAATAAACACTTTGATATAACAAAGTATTTTATTTAATTCTATTTTGTATAGTATGTTATTCTATTGTTTTTTTTTCTTCACTTTTAATGCTCTTAACTTGTACTGTCCACTTTCCGCCATGACCAAAAATTTCCCATGTGTGGGACTAATAAAGGTTTAATAAATAATTAAATAAATAAATAAATACTACCTGTTTCAAGATACTGTTTCAGGGCTGGCACTGTAATAAGATATGCAAAGACTCTCTGATGCATAGGCGGGGTGTTGTAACAAGCTCCAGGGCCTTTTTAACAAAAGCCACTTACAGGTACTGTTCAAACTACCACGTAAAGTTTGGCTCACTCACAAAAGTCCCTGCTATTGAAAGAAAAATCACATTTGTCTTTGTGTGCTACAACATGAAAGTCATCAGAACTGCTGTGAATGACAATTAATGATTACTGTATGACTTTTGAAAGTAGCTTGTTACCCAATACAAGGTTAATATGTTGAAGGTCTAGTTGCTCATGTGAGGATAAGTAAAAACCTTCACACTGATTAAAGGAGAAGTAAATCTGCTTAATTTTTCAGTGTCTTTTGAATTCATTCAGTTCTCTACGTGGACTCTACATTCACTACAAGCAAAGGGACAGAGTTTCTGTATCTGCTGACCTCCTGGCTCGTCAACATGCATGAAGACCATGTCATCATTCGCTGCCAGGATAGAGTAGAACTGCTCATGACCAACAGGAGGCAGCTGGGCAATGTTCCAACTATCACCCTCATCCACTGATACTTGGATCGTCCGCAAGGTGCCCTGTGGAAAGGGTGGGGAAGGAAAGAAAACAGATGAAGGGAGGTAAGCTCACATACTTATAGTACTAACGCCGTTTGCCTTTACGGAGCAAATTAAAAAAAAAAACATTCAGCAAGTTACTCTCATATGTAAGCTCTGATAAATTGAGTAAATATGGCTTCTCCTGATGGAGGAACATGAATATGCTAATGATTGTATTGCTTTCTGCTAATTTCTCCATCAGTTGTGATGTCACTTTTAAACTTCGTCATATGTGTGCAGTTACATGAACCAAGTGACGTCTCTAAACAAACAAACCAACAGAAAGAACAGCTATTTTGAATATGCTTGTACTCCAATATAATAATAATAATAATAATAATAATAATAATAATAATAATAATGTCACGAACACAGAAGGACAAACAATATTTAGCCTGAACTTGTTTGCATATTACCTAGACTAGAAGCGGCTGTGCACTGACCTTGCCTGTCATTACAGATGCAAAGAGGAAGCGTCCGCCGAGGCCAAAAGAGTAGATCTTATTGGCAACAGTCTTGATGGTTTTGCCATAGTTGGTGGTCCTCCTCAGTTCCAACATTCCTCGATCACCTGAATAACAAATTGAAAAAAAATAATAATCACAAATTAGATGTGTAAGAGCAACAAATGCATGCAGCTAATAGTTACGTGTAATTTTTAAGAGAATAACAACCTAAATCAGGGGTGGCCAACTCCAGGCCTCGAGAGCCGGTGTCCTGCAGGTTTTAGATGTGTCCTTGATCCATCACAGCTGATTTAAATGGCTAAATGACCTGCTCAACATGTCTTGAAATTCTTCAGAGGTCTTGTAATGAACTAATCATTTGATTCAGGTGTGTTGACCCAGGGTGCTATCTACCTGTAGGACACCGGCACTCAAGGCCTGGAGTTGGCCACCCCTGGCCTAAATTATGAAAACATGGAAGTTAAAGCTGGCTGGGAGTATAAATCAGTTTAATGCAAGTTTCCATTTAAATGTTTTTTTATGAAAATTTTTACACTGCCCTAAATAAATTCAAGAGACGTATTTCATGCACTGCTCTCCAGTCATCTACAACAACAAAAATACATGAGATTAAAGTACATGTTGATTTACTCCAGCTTTGGTTAGATGGGGGAATTACTTACTGCAGGAGCCATTGAGGCTGGCTGTAAAGTAGATTATATTTTTTCTTCCCCTAGAAGGAGAATGGAGATCATAGAGTGATTACACAATCTGTGACATATTTAGTAAAACAGATGTACACTGCCTTACTGATAAGTATGTAACAGTATGCTTGCATCTTAATAAACAACAGTGCATGCAGAAGCATTCATGCAACAAGGAAGAAATCGGGTCTGATATGGGACTCTGCTGCTGTAAGGCCTTGCTTCACAGTGCAAGTCACATGATACTGCTAATCAAATACAACCAGCCCTTTATAAATATGTACTTTCTGTTTCTGTTGCGTGTTATGTTCAGAAAACTCCTGACCTAGATGAAAATGACCCATTTTCCCTGCAGCCTGTTAAGCCTAACTTCTTTTGGGATAGTAATCAAAGGTTATGTTTCAGGAAGACTGTTTTGTACACGCAGTTCCTCTGGACACGGTGACCTAGACAACACAGCCTTAAAGCTGAAACTTAAAAGACAGAGATGCCAAGATAAGTCTGTGACACATACCAGGAAGAGCCATGAAAAACAGCACTTGTGCTGCAAGGGCTTGGCCATAACATGGCTAATTGAAGAGCTGATGACTGCAAAGTAGTTTTAGTGCCCATTTGAAAAAAGAAAGAAGAAGAAGAAGAAGAAGAAGAAGAAGAAGAAGAAGAAGAAAAAAAAAAAGGTGCAGCAACAATAAACCCTGATAGAAAACCACTGAATGTGTATGTCCCACAATGAAAAAAAATTGCATGTCTTCCTTTGCTTATCTTAAATGATTAAAAGGGGCACGTTGGCATACTTTTAAACACATTAAAAATAGAGTCAATTTAAGCATGTTTTATCTAGATAAACAATGAGGAACTATATAAGAGAGAGGTGGAATTTCACTGTCTTCCTTTGCCTGTAACAATGAGGCTGTTGGAAAAACTAAAAGTCATGCTGCCTCGCAGGTATTTCACTTCTTGAAATATCGCTGCATGACATACCAGTAAGAAAGCTTTTTGCTCTACTTCCCCCTTAAAGTGACTAAAAACAATTCCATGAAACTTGTTGCTATTGTGGGTATAAAGCTGGTACTTGTTCACTGAGCACCTCAAGACAATTCTGGAGTAATGAGTTCGTCTTGTTTCTTACCATTTTACCAGACACACCATTTTGTGAATGTTTTTCCAATTTAAGCCAAAATCTTCAGACAGCCACAGCTCATACTGAGAAAGGAAACAACAAAGAATAAGTCAATATGTATCTGCAACAGCCCCACATTAACATGGGAAGGTCACAGAATTTCTATATACTCAACCAACTCACTGACTCAAAAGCCGTGCTTATAAATGCACTCTGTGCAAAACAATGAAGACTGCTTAACCTTCATTGAATTATTCGATGTAATATATGCATGCAGAGGCACTACTTGAGCTTTCAACTTGACAGAAACAGTCCACTTTGAATCCTAACTGGTTCCTTTTCACACAAAATACAGGTCTTTAGTATTCACTACTTACTTCGTTGCTGAGGACAACCAGCACACTGGAATTCTCAGGGTTGTACGTGATCTGCGTCAAGGGGTTGAAAGGCAAGTTCCGGTCGGTGAAGCTCTTTCCAAAGTCATCAGAGACAAAAATGCGGGTCTTGAGGTCCCGGAGTCCAGACACTTCAGCTGTCAGAATCACCTAAAGGCCAGAGTTCAACAGATTCTTAATTGTGGGGACTTTGGTTAATTCACATCTAAAAACACTCTTGATGAGTACATGAAGCACATGTGGTGAGGACTTGATCAAGATAAGGCTTACTTTGCCTGAGTTATTGGGGCTGATTGCAATGCCGAACTCTGATCTGATGAGGGTGTTGTTGATGAGAACGGTTACATCCTCAAACGATTTGCCGTAGTCCTCGCTGGCAGAAAATGGTTTCAGACAAATTAAATGCAAATAACATAGAAGCCATGTGATTTTTTCCCAAGATATAAATTTCATTACCTTCGATAGAGTTTCGACTGCCCAAGTTTTAACATGAAGAAAGGGACCTGAAACGTCGTCAAGGCCAGAATAACCTGCCAAGAAGAAGGTTCAGCTTGAGGAAAGTGGAGCATGCACCATTTATTAAAGTGCACAAGACCCTCAAGTGTGGGGAGTCAATATCTACATTTTCTGAACAGACAGTCATCGGCATTAAGTCTGCTGAGCCAAGTTTGCAAAAACCACACCACAAAACTAACGTGAAACATGTTAGGTGCAAATGGCGATAAGTACACTCACCCCTGTGCCATCTCCAACCCAAGCCAAGGACACTGAGCCACTCAGGTCGTGGAATTCAAACTGAGAAAAACAGCAAAAACATGTTCACACACACATGTAAAATATAGACAAGGTAAACAACAAGGGTTGATCAGAGTGTCTTAACCGCAGTGTGAAGTGTGTGAAACAGAACAACTATTTCAGCTGAGCTCACAAAAAGGGACAAACTGACACTGCAATTATAAACTGCAGCCACAGCCTATTTGGGTTTTTGCTTCCAATGTTTTTTTGCTTTGACTGGCAGCATGTTTCCCCCATTCGTGTGTTCTGGCATAGACGGTTTAGTATACAAAGTGTCTGTTCTGTTATCAGAACAAGCGAGCATTTCAGCAGACCTAAAGCTTCAAGCAGTTATAACGCTTCCAAATGCAGCTATGAAATACCACGAGACAAGTAATTTAATTTTCAGAATATAATTTTGGGGGAAATCGAACCCATTTAAGCTGTAGGGCTAGAGCAGGGGTCACAAACATGGTGCCCGCGGGCACCAGGTAGCCCGCAAGGACCATATGAGTAGCCCGCGGGCCTGTTCTAAAAATGGCTCACTATAACAACTTACCAGTAAGCTGCATCTATTTTTATTTTTTGTTGCTATTTTTTTTAAAATCACAACTGCATTGGTGTCAATTTGTTAGAGAGATAATCTATTTAAAAAATGTTTATTATTAAATAGCTCAGCGCTAGCTGGTCTCCATGGAAACAGTTGCCATAATTAGTGTCTTTACACAGATGAATATTATTAATTAATAGTGATAATCTATAATTAAAGTTAAATTGATATTTGAATTGATATCTGAATTGTTATTTCAGAGGTGTGTGTCAAACTGGTAGCCCTTCACATTAATCAGTACCCAAGAAGTAGCTCTCACTTTCAAAAAGGTTGGTGACCCCTGGGCTTGAGCAAAAAATAAACAAAGAAAACTTGCTTTAATTGTCAGAGTCAATTATGAAAGCATTAAATTGAATTCTATCAAGTGCCCTATTATTCTTCAACTGTATGGATAGTCACAATGGGTCTTTTTCAGCATAAGTAGCTTCAGTACCAATGGAACCTGCAGCACTATCCTCAGGGCAAGGAGGCGGCTGAGCCGCTGGGAATTCTATCAACTCCAGATTACTGGGGACAAGTATACAAAGACTGCAATGCAAAGTTGGTCACATGGCAGTGAGGAGCTAGGGAAATAAGCAGCACAGGACTCTCGTTTGCTTTGTGAAAAGAATTGCATAGTTGTGTAGATCAGATGTTTTATCTTCCTGGCTAGATTATATGCTGTAAAAAAAAGAAGAAGAAAAAAAGACAATATCTGAACCTTAAACTCTCTGCTTTTGGTACCACACAAACACAGCTTTAATTACAAAATAACTGCTACACAGCAAGTCACATGGATTCCCCCTGGGCCAATTTTCCTTGAAACATTCAGGCAGAGGAAAAATTGGATAGTTTAATACCAGAATACAGCCCCATGCTTAAAATGACCACTAACATACAGGTCACAGTCTTCATTGCAACCTTTGAAGAGGCATGGCTGTCATTCTGTACAACAACGCAATTGTAAAGCATGAGGAAGACTCAATACAGTGTACCTCACTGCACCGAATATTAAAGAAATCATTTCCGCCCAGAGGTGTGAGGCAGCAAGGCAATGCGCTACCTTGTAAGACTGCCTGGGAAAGTACTGGGTACGTTGCAAAACCTCTTATGGCAACACGTAAGGTGTTTTGATTTGAATCTATGTTTATTGATACAAAAATACTGGTTTATGTCTTCTAGGCTGCCGGGCATGGGAGTCCACTGATGAGTACGACTGCAATGAATAGCTTATTAGGCCTAGTCCTGCACCTGCTTAGCACCTGCGTATCATCTTCTCGTTGTCAGACGTGTGAAGTGTAACAGGACCTCAGTTGGTAACTTACATTGTGGGTGTTGGCATCCAACTTGGTGGCATATCTCTGAAGAGCATTACAAGAGTCGCTCTCCTCGGTGCTTCTTCTTTTTATCTTGTGATTTGGTGATGGAGCCAGCCATGCGGGCAGAGACCTCTTTACGATTTTCGCAGTTTTCCCTTCAGTGTTTGAACGCCTCACAAAACCCGACTGCCCGAAGGGCTTGGAGCCCAGCTGAAAATCTACACCCGCTGTGAAAGTGCAAGCCGATAACAGCAGGATGCCACGGAGCAATAGTCCCATCCTCGTTCCTAATACCACTGACAAAACAAAACAAAGAAGAGGGGTTTAAAAAACAAAACAAAAACACGTCTTTGTTTTCTTGTCTAGAAATTGAAGGTCGCTACAGCTCTGCCGCGGATGACATCAACAAAACAGTAGTCCTCCTGACAGCGACTATTTAGGGCTTTGGAAACACGGAGCGCCCTCAAAGCTCCAACTGTCTCACTCCGCGGTAGCGAAAATAAAAAAATTAAAAACAAAAATCTTAATCTTGCAAATCAGCCGGCGTGCTACCGCCAATTATCCACAGAGTAACTCCTCAGCCAACATGATACACTGTGACAAACATAGGAATTGTGTCTGCAAGTCGTAATGCTCTATGCAGAGTGGCGCTGCGATTGGCTGGTCTTCAACTGTAGCTCACCTATCGGGCCTTCCAATTGGTTCAATGGTGAAAAGGCGGTGCCAAAAGGATGGAATGGAGTGGAGGAATGGTCTGGCATTTATATACGAGCCACATTTAACCATACATTTAATTACTCTACACCAGGGATGTCAACCTAATTTTCTATTGGGCCAGACCAGTGAAACTACTCTTCTTTCTGTCGGTGTAAAGAAGTTTAGCAATGTCCTGAGTTATCTATCTATACAATCATACAGTATCATACAATCTTCTTCAAATGAATCAAAGTAGATTTTTTTGTATAGCCTGACACCCTCTCAAAGTACATTTTGCAATTATGTTTCAATTCTGACTTATTTTGTATTAATTAGACTTGTGTATGTGGTGCATAATAATCCCATGACTACTGGTCATGTGTTCAAAATAACTTAAAATAACCCTTAACCCTAACTCAAAACAACCCTTAGCTGTCTGGATATGCAAACCCCCAAACCAATACCTGTTACCACATTTGAGCTCTGTGTTTTAGTTTCTTCAACAAATCTGTTGTGAAGGAGTAAAATAATAGCTTGTCATATAAATCAAAGTGGGTAGACCAGATCAGAAGTCATGCTGTTTGAGTGTTATGGCTCAAGCCAGTCCAGCAACTTTGCCAGCAGCAAAAACATTGACATAGCATGGCGGCCAAAAATAAAAAACCTGTTGAACAAGTTTCAGTGGCATAAAACTCCCTGAAAACCTGAGTTTGAATCTAGAATTTAGCTACACCCAAATGTTTCTTCGGTTATCAAGAACATCCTAGTAGTTGTGTTTATATGAAAGTATGTTTCTTTATTCAGATACATTCAGGAAACCAGACAATCAGAACTGTGAGGATTCCTTCACAAAGGGGCCTTACAATGGACAAAGTCCCTCCCCCTGCATAGTCAGCTAATAAAAGGTAGGGAACTAAGCCAGTTTTATTCATTCGAGATGTGACTTGCAAAAACAAGACCAGAGCTTTTCTAAAAGATCCAGAATCTTCCAGTCCTGCTGTACAGTGTGCTGAGGAAAATTTGTCATATTCAGAGCTGGCACAGTGTACCTTAATTTGCCTGAGCACCCAGCCCATAAACAGGAGTTGCCATTCACTGAGACTGTGGGAAAGGAGCGCCTCTGTGTGAATAAGTTTGACCCACATTGATGGAGCCATGTTAATCACATGCCATGAGTTCAATAACGCTCATCTAACATCTGCAGAAAACTCATTATCTAGGAATCACTCTTACTGTGCAGTCACTTAACATATAAAAGTTTGCTATTATATCAGGTATCATTTAAAATAAATCCTGCTCTCCTTGTGCTGTCATTAAAACGAATTAAACTGTTTAGTGGAGCCTATCAGCCATAATTAGTGCCTGGACAATTGTTTGAAAGACAAGTTCCACTTTTAAGAAGCTCTGACTAATAAGCACAAAAAAGCATGAAATACCACAAACAGATTAATAGTGGCTCTGCAAATCATTATTATATAAAAGAAAGTAGGATCTAATGGAATATGCACTCACACCTGCTCCCCATGCATGTCTATTTACAGTGTTTGATACAATGTTTAGACCAGGGGTGTCAAATGAACGGCCCACGGGCCACATACAGCTCGCAATACAATTATATCCGGCCTGCAAGATAATTTCATATGTCACTTATTAATGACCTGTTGTTATGTGTGAGCCGAATCTTTAGCTCTGCTGAAAATCCATGCAGAGAGGGGTGGAACTTTATTTCGATTGGCACACCATGCAGTCAATCAACAGCTTTTTATATTCAGCCATTTTTCATTGTGGAGAACAAAAGGTTTCAATCTTGTCCAGGCCTGAAACCTCATGTATGTTCTCCCTTGTGGTAGTAAATGCATAAAAATACAGCTTTTATGAAAACCCTGAATAAAAATTGCTTCCTTAAAAAAAGCCCAAATTGACAGTTCACTATTGAATATTACATAAAACAGGGATTATGGGAAATTGGTCCTGGGTGAGGGACCAGACAAAGAGCGATTCAAAAACCCCTATGAGCAGAATATCTAGAGAACAGTTCACTGCGCCTTTGGTTTGGGGAACAAGTTGGTAGACTCTGTCATCTTACTGAGAGACTTCAACGTTCATGTGAGCAATGACAGTAAGACCTGGATAGGTGGGAGGAATGGCTTGCCAGATCTGAACCAGAGCAGTGTTCTGTTACTAGACATCTGTGCAAACAGTTTGTCAATAGCAAACACCATGTTTGAACATAAGGGTGTCCATAAGTGCACGTAGCACCAGGACACCCTAGGCCACAGGTCGATGGTTGATTTTGTAGTCATATCATCAGATCTGTGTCAGTATGTTCTAGACACCCAGGTGAAGAGAGATGCTAAGCTGTGGACACCAGAAGTGAAGACTCCTTCTTCAAGGTGAAGAAGGAGTCCTATCAGTCTTGACTAGCCTGATGGACTTTGGAGGCAGCCGATATGTATCGACAGGCAAAGCATAACATGGCTCGGGCCATTGCTGAAGCAAATACTGGGGGAGTGTAGGAGTTCAGAGAGGCCATGGAAAAAGACTTTCAGACTGCCTGAAAAGATTCTGGCAAACCATCAGGCAAATCAGGAGGGGAAAGCGGTGCGCTACCTGCACTGTGTACGGGTGGAGCACTGCTGACTTCAACTGAGGATATTGTTGAGTGGTGGAAGGAATACGTTGACGACCTCCTTAATCCCACTGATATGTCTTCTGTAGAGGAAGCAGAGTCTGGACACAAGGGGAACGACTCGTCCATCACCGGGGGTGAGGTCACCGAGGCATTTAAACAACTCCTTGGTGACAGAACTCCTGGGGTGGATGAGGTCCTTCCTGAGTTCTTGAAGGCTCTGGATCTTGTAGGGCTGTCTTGGTTGACATGCCTCTACAATGTTGCATGTAGATCAGGGGCAGTACTGCTGGATTAACAGACCAGGGTGGTGGTTTCCCTCTTCAAGAAGGGGGGACCGGAGGGTCTTATCCAACTATGGGGGGATCACGCTACTCAGCCTCCAAAGCAAAGTCTATCCCAGGGTGCTGGAAAAGACAGTCCATCTGTGAGTCGAACCTTGGATACAGGGGGAATAAGAAGTGTTCCAGGTCACTGAACACTGGACCAACTCTTTACCCTATTGAGGATACTTGAGGGTGCATGGGAGTTTGCCAGTATACATGTGTTTTGTGGACTTGGAGAAGGCATTTGGCAGTATTGGGTGTCTGACCCATTGCTACGAGCCATTTGATCCTTATACGCTCCGCCAGGACTGCCCTGTGTCACGGATTCTGTTCATGATTTTTGTGAACAGAATTTCTAGGCGTACTCAAGTGGCAGAAGGCTTCCATGTGGGCAGTCTCAGAAAGTCATCTGTGATTTTCGCAGACGATGTGGTTCTGTTGGCTTCATCGGGTGGTGGCCTCCAGTTCATACTAGAGTTCTTTGCAGCTGAGTGTGAGGCGGTGGGAATGAGAATCAGCAATGAGCTTTCTCCGAAGGATGGCTATCCTTATTCTACTGTTCTGGGCATGTTTCCCTGGGATGAGGCCCCAGGGTAGACCCAGGACATGCTGGAGAGATTATATCTCTCACCTGGGCTGGGAACACCTGAATGTTTCCCCAACCCCCAGACAAGCAAGAGGAGGTGGCCAGGGAGAGCGAGGTCTGGGCTTCTCTGCTTAGGCTGCTGCCACTGTGCCACTGTGATAAGCGGAAGAAGATGGCTAATGGCAAATCTATGCATAAGCTCTTGAAATGTTGGTTTTCATTTTAAATTATTATTATTGTTAATATCCACAAGTTTCACAAAAAAAGCTGGAGCAATTGGACAGCACATTGTTATTTTTTTCATTAAGATGCCAAATTGCATTTGCTTATTTTCACCCCTAAAGAGAGAAATAAAATCTGTTTTTTAGTGGTTGAATGTTACTCTTGATTTATTTCTGTCCAGTGTGCCAGTTCAGTGAATTCAGTAATTTATTAAGCAGGTTTTTGACAGATTTCTAAAATATTTATATTATATTTTATATATATATATATGGACACAATATATATGTGTGTGTGTGTGTGTGTGTGTGTGTGTGTGTGTGTGTGTGTGTGTGTGTGTGTGTGTTAAGCACTGGAGGCATAACCTGCCATGAGATCAATTAACTAACAATATAATTGATAATACACAAAGAAACACAAGGAAACAAAAAGCAGTCATCCAGATTATTTGATTTTTGATTATGCCAAATTTTATTGTGGGAAATGCACCTCATATCCACAATATGAACTAAAATAATGCTGGTTCTCACTAAAAAAATAAATAAAGGGAAGCATAATTAGGGAGGAAAGGAAGAATATTCAATTACATATATCTAACCCCTAGCCACATTCTGTACTTTGATGTCACAAATTCCCCCCAAAAACAATCAAATTAGTAATCTATATGTGAATCTCTGGTTTTGGGTCTGTTGAGAGTCACACAGTCTTTTTTAGTCCAGTTGGTAATCCATCCTGATATAATACACATCAAAATCCATCCATCCATCCATCTTCTTCTGCTTATCTGGGGCCAGCTCAGACCCTCCCTCTCCCCGGCCACCTCCTCCAGCTTTTCCGGGGGAACACAAAGGTATTCTCAGGCCAGCCAAGAGATATACTCTCTCCGGCATGTCCTGGGTCTGCCCCGGGGCCTCCTCCCAGGGGACATGCCTGGAAACCTCACCCAGGAGGCATCCTTATCAGATGCCTGATAAGGACACCTCAACTGGCTCCTTTCAATGCAAACCCCAGTCTGTCGCCTCTCACCAAGGGCAACTACAGACTGACACAGAGTCCAGCCCCTCTCCTGGTGACTGGTTCCAGAGACCAAGCCATGCATTGAAGTGAGCTATATCTAGCCAGTACCTCTCAACCTCAACTCAGGCTCCTTCCTCACCAGAGAGGTGATGTTCCATGTCCTAATTGCTAGTCTTGGTAGCCGGGTATCAGTCCACCAGGGCCTCTGCTCCAGGCCACTGCCCGGCACACATTGTACCCAGCCCCTATGGCGCCTCCTGTGGGTGGTAAGCCTGCAGGAGGACGGGCCCATATCCCTTTTTTGGGCTGTGCCCAGCCGCTCCCCATGGACTAACAACAGACCACCAAACGCTCACCCTAGGGCACCCTCCCGGGGCCTGGCTCCAGGGCGGGGCCACAGTAACGCTATCCCAGGCAGGGTGAATTTATCCTTGATCTTGCACACATCAAAATGTTTGATTTTATTTACTTTTTTTATTTACAGGCCCAATACTGAATCTATGGCAGCAGTGTCAGTGTAATCACTAATGCGCCAGTTTAATTAATACGATTTTGTAGCAAGATTTTGTAGATTAAAAAAAATATATTTGAAAATGCAACAAGTAGATTATAGAATCAGAAATAAATAAATCACAATTTTTTCAAAAGGGGATCGGGTTCTTAAAGCTATATGGGTAATGTGGTCATCGCTTTGGTCAGTGAAGCAAGAGTTTCCAAACAAGCTTTAAAAACTGCCAAATTTACTTATAGGCGTTAAAAGGCTCCTCCTTAAGTCAACACGTCCTGGGTTTTTAATTATATGCAATAAAAACGACACAGGGCCATCAGATGATTTGCAGGAATCATAGTGGGACTCTAATTTATGTCCACAGCATGTTAACAAATGTAAAAGACCCTGACTCCAGTTTTCAGAATAATTTAATACACTCCACAGTGCAGCCTACAGCTCATACTATATATACACTAAAGACATCCATGCATGAAGCATGTGAAGCTAAGCAAATATGAGCAAACTTTAAGACATATACAGGCAGGTGCTACTGAAGAAACAGTATCAGAACGACTGAATTAATGGTGCCTATCACTTAAAGCTCATGTAAATGTGTACTGAGAATATGTAAAGCACATGAAAACGATAACGAACAACTTATGTGGTCACAAATGTTCTGCAAATACCGCCCTTACTTCTAACACTTACACTTGTGTGTCTTTAGGGCAACAAGTTTTATTTCACATGTTTGTTGCTTTTGTAAAAAGCTCTGGAAAAACTCTTCCTTGTGCAGTGTAACACACAGATGCACGCCTAGTGGCGAAAAACAAACAGGAGCTACCGAATGGCATTTCCTCCACTTTGAGCCCTGCTGTTAAGCAGCGCCCCCCTTCGTCGCTGATCACGTGTTGTCAGCTTCAAGTCAGCGAAGTTGTTGGAAAAGTTTTGACAAGACCAAGAAACAGCTGCAAAGAGACCACGCAAGGCGACTCATAACCGCTGATTTTGAGTCTGGAGAAACAATGGAATCCGTTGCGCAGGTAACCGCGCTGGCAGGAAGAGTTTAACTGTTAATGACGTATATCTGATGAATGGACACTTTTCAGCAAACACTCCTATTTACGCCCGACCCTCCTCCGCAGTTCAACTCCGTCTTTCTCATGCTCTGTCTTTCTTTTCGATTAGAAAGTGATGGCTTCGGGATTCAGTCTTGACTTTGGACCTCTTAAAGAGCCTTTGGCATTCATCCGTTTGCTAGAATGGGTAAGATTTTCCCTCACTTTTTGTTTGTTTTGCTTTCTTTTCTTTTTCTTTTTACCATATGGCCTGTATGGCGGGGAGCGCTGTACGTAGGAAGCCGATCCTTGGCTGCAAAAATACTTCATAACTTGATTGTGTTGTTCGTCTTGTGACCTACTGCTACGCCCAGCGAAGCCATCCAATTCATAATTTGAGCTGTAGCACTATTTTAAATATGGTATGCAGATGCACTCGAGTCAAGATGCCTTCCTATAATGGGCCTTTATGCGTCTCAAACCGAAAACTAATGTGTGTGGCAGGCAGGATGTTCAGTGTTATACAGGCCAGAGGGTTTACAGCGTCCGATAAACATGTGTGGCCGCATAAAACCAAATGTTATTTTATATGTGCAGATTGGGATTCGTCTCTGCACTTCCAACTACTGGATAAAGCATTCTGGCAGCATTGCATGACTTTAAGACCGGATTTTGCTACTCTGTACAGCTGTCACCCTGATAGTTTTGTGTAACACTTCCTGTCTTGCACAAAACAAAAAAATGAATTGCATAAAATCTCGAAGGAAGTGTTGGTACATTTGTGTGACAGTTATGTTCAGCACTGTATCCTGAACACCTAATTTGTATCCCCTTATCGTGTGTGTGTGTGCGTGTGCGTGTGTGCAGGTCTTCTCCATATTTGCCTTTGCTACGACCGGAGGTTACAGTGGCTCATCCAGCATCATTGTCCAATGCAACGGAACAACAGAAATGACAAATATAACAGCAAACTTTAACTACCCATTCAGGTGCCAAGGCAAACAGTGCCACGCCTCAGATCCCAGTTTATCCGAAAGCATGTTTTCTTTAAAGATTGTCATAATTTCTAATGCATTCTTTTGGGTGCACACAGGATGGCGGCTCATCCCTACTTGGTCCCTAACTGTAATGGAACGTCCACCAATTACTTTCTGACTGGAGAGTATTCATCCTCTGCACAGTTTTATGTCTGTATTGGTGTGTTTGCGTTCCTCTACTGCACCGCCACGCTGATCGTCTATTTGGGTTACAACCACTTGTACAGAGAACCTAGTCGGGGACCCACCTTGGTAGGTTTGACTGGATTCACTCCATTTCTCTGTTGTTTTGGCTTAGCTAAGTCGTCCTCCAAACAGCTCACGGGTCAAGATGACATTACAAAACGTACAAATCGAAGCAAATTTGAAGTAAGGATGTTTTTTTATGATTGTAATGATCCACTTTAGTCATGTGGGAGAGGAGGGAAAACCAGATGCGCACTCCCAAGTTTAAGGATTTAACAGAGATGTGTAAATGAAAAACTGGGAAGGGTGTGGTTTCCAAGCAGCTAATAAACACAGGACACTGCTCTGTTCTCTGCTGAAAACATTTCAATTGGGGTCTGCTCGTGGGTTTTGTATTGATATGTATTTTTTGCTGCTCCATAAGGACCTGTTGTTGACCGCAGTGTTCGCCTTCCTGTGGTTGGTATCATCTTCTGCTTGGGGTAAAGGTTTGTCTGATGTCAAGACATCTACTGATCCTGCAAAAATGCTGACTCGTATTAAAGTTTGTGAAAGTGGCGTGCACAAGTGCACACCGGGGGCTGTGCCTCTCATGGGTCGATTGAATGCCTCTGTGGTAAGCTTTGCTGTGCAATTATTATTATTTTTTTTTTAATAAGTCTTAAATGGATAATTACCCTTCCTTTATATTTTTAGCTACCCATGTACAGTTATGACTTCTTCTGTTTTCTTCTTCGGCAGGTATTTGGTTTTCTTAACCTCATCTTGTGGGCAGGCAACTGCTGGTTTATTTACAAGGAAACGCCTTTCCACAAATCAGCCAACCCGCCTGCAAATGTGGAGGGGGGGCCGAAGCCATTGTAACTACACAGCCACTTCATTTTAAAATAGTCTAACTTGTAGAGTTCCTACACAAATAATTTTGGTTAGGACTGCAAAAGGAAAAATACTATTCAAAGTATAGCAAATGTATTTTGAACTGACTGCTTTTTTTTCTTCTTTTTGCAGTATTAATTTCAGATCTTGATTTTCTCTCAAACACATTTCACAAAGAGCATTTTTATATCTATGCATCAAATGTGAAGGGCCCCTTATTTCTAATGAGACTATGGATATGCAGTATT
The DNA here is from genome assembly GCA_015108175.1 of Pelvicachromis taeniatus. NCBI lineage: Eukaryota > Metazoa > Chordata > Actinopteri > Cichliformes > Cichlidae > Pelvicachromis > Pelvicachromis taeniatus. Next base: position 37,217 of record VURO01003006.1, on the reverse strand, counting down.
TTACAACCACACATTCTGCATTCAATTTCTTTTTCTTTTTTTTAAGGCTCAGGGCTGTTGAGTGTATAAAGTGCAAGAAACCTAATAAATAAAATATCATTTAAGTGCATTGATTCTTAACACAAGTGTAAACTGTGGATACGAATTCCAGCACAATTTTTATTATAAAGACCTGAAAATAGTTAAAAAAAAAATCATTAAAAAATAGCCAGTGTGAGATTGTTTAAAGTGGGTCAGAGTCACGTTTAATCTTTTTTTGTGTTATTACGCCTCATCCTCTCTTAATGTCAGGTGGATTTCACTTGTTTAGACTAACGGCTAAATATTTAGTTGAATGTGATGCCTCTGCTCATTAGGAACATGCCAACTCTTTAGGAATTTTACATTTCTCATGATTACTTACTTGGGATTATAAAATATATGTTTGGTGTTTTTCCCAATAGGACGTGCATTTTTCTGTTTCTAAATCAAAGAGTGTGTTTAAATCGAGGAGTTTGTATTAAAATGACATGGTTCAATACACTATTTCAGTAATGTTGTCAACACTCTTGTGTGAGCTTAGCTACTTATTGGTTCTTTTCTTGTTTTGGTGTGTTTTTTGTTTTTTTTCTTTTTCTTAAACAGTTGACTGATCTCTTGCTTGTATATTTCTTATCGGTCTTTTGTGAGGCTTCTACCTCCTCTTTGTTACAAGGGAATGCAAGCCATTTGTCTTAATTTCCACCACTCTTATGATTTCCTACTTTTTGTGGACTCGTTTGATTCCCAGTTTCTAGCTTTATCCGATGAACTTGTTGTTAAAAATGCTTCAGAAGAGAATGGAGTCTGTGGTCAAATACAGAAAGAAATTGTGGGGACATGAAATGTCGAGCTTGATTAAAAGAAAGAACCGTATTTGTTGTCAGATCTGTTTTTATGCCTGGTTATTTCAGTGGCAGCACATATTGCGTAACATGTTTGTAAGGTGGGCGCGCCGAAGTTCAGGTTTTACACACATTAAGCATTACATCCGTAATCAGTTGTGCTCCACTTAAAGTTTTACAAGACCTGGGAAGACCTGAAACCTGACCTTTGTTGACCTTTGCTGAGCTTCATCGCCACACCATAAAGTGCAGAATATTTTTGAACACAAAAACATGACATTAAAATGTTTAATTCATTTTACCAGAACATTTTTATGGTTTGCACAGTTGTTCAGACAAATAAAAAATAAAAAAAGCAAATGATCAGCTTTGTGAAGTTTCTGGGGAGCCATTTTTCTTTCAGCTCTACAGTGTGCTGCAGAATAAGTTAAGCTGCAGAAATCTTTGAACTATTATAAAACGATAAAAGTAATATCTAAAATATTTATTTACTTAAAAGAGGTCATATAAAGCGATGCAAAATCTCACATTTTGTACTTTTGTGATTTAAAAACTATATGGCAATACATGAGTAAACATGGTTCAGCTCGGCCACGAGCTTCGTGAACTGTAAAATGCGCGTGAACTGGCGAATCGTGGGCGCGTAAGAGCTGCAATGGCCGCTTTGGATCGGCGAAATCCTAATCTCGACGACTTTGTCGGATTAAACTGGAGCTGTTGGGTAGACAGAGTGAATGTTTTATCATCTGACGGTGAGTCGTGCACCCCAGCTCCAGACCTGAATCCCATCACGTCATAACGTCAGCATCCGACGATTTGTTTCATTTTTTGGTACTTAAACACACACAGCGACACAAGGCACGACCCAAACAAAAGACGCGCTGGGTCCTAGTGCAGGGAGCGTTTTTCTTTCATCGTTTGTTGACAACATATGAGCACAAATGGAAAGAATTTGCTCCTTATGCTGTTATGTGGCGAAAACAGACCGTTAAATACTTACTGAAGGACACCGTTTGTGTTGGATCAGAGACGAGAAGAGTCATTTTATTGAACATTTGCCCGACTTGAAGATTTTACAGCAAAACTGACTAATCAGTTTGACAATAGCTGTGCGTGAATAATTTAAACTGATGCGTGAAATCCTCTCGTGTGATATGCATGTATTACTCAACAACGCTATCGATATAACCAAATAAACCCGTTTGTTGAAAGAAGACACTAGAATTTAGACATCCCAGTATTTCATGCTCACGGTTTTGCTTTGCCTGCAGCTGGGTCTAAGGTTGAAGATGACGAGTATGGGATGAACTGCTCAGAGACCATGACCCTCGGAAAAGAAGGTGAGGGCTGAGACTGGGTGCACTCAGTTAGACATTTACATACACTCATCACAGACATGAATGTCGAGGTAATTTTGGGACTTCAATTATTTCTTTGAACTGTTGTTTTTCCACGGTGTAATGATTGTACCTCATACATCTTCAGTGACTTTAAAATAAAAAAACAAAACAAAACAAGAATTGGATGTAGAAGTTTGAATTTATTTAGGATTTTTCTCTAATCCACTTGGAATTGAAATAAAAGGCTCAAATGTAGACATATGGTTACTTAAATTTTTAATAAGTGATGCTGAAGGTCGTACAGTATCCTTTGACCTGACAAGGCCAAGGCTTATTAACTTCTTGTTAGTGATCATGATTAACTACAGCTGGTAGATTCGTTTGACATCACTCATTGGCTTAAGAGATACTGACAACAGTAGGAGAGCTCAAAGAACTCAGTGAAGATCTAAGATGGAGAAACCACCAAGGCTCAAGCCTGAACTGGAAACTCCTGGAACACCACCGTCACTATGTTTACATTGCCATGGAATGAGAAGGTGTCAACCAAGAGAGAAGTTTCTGCTCCAAAACTGATGCTTTCATGCTGCCTGCATGGACAGCCCAAATGCCTTCAGCAGAAAGGTTTTATGGTCACGAAAGAATTAGTTTTTTGACCACAATGAAAATTGGTATGTGTGGAGAAGTAAAGGTGAGACGTATAAGAACACAGTACCTGCTGTTAAGCATGGTGGTGGTAGCATCATGTGCTGCCACCACCAATGCACAAAGTGGAATAATGAAGAAAGAGCACTAGCTTCAAATTCTTCAACTCCACATCAAATCAGCAGCTAGCTGGTTGAAACTTGGACACGATTGGGTGTTGCAGCAGGAAAATGATCCCAGGCGCACATCAGAGCTGGTTTTGAAATGGATAACGCAAGTTAACTTTAAGCTTCTGGAATGGCTTTGCTAAAACTCAGACCATGACTGTGTTGAACCTGTATTTATACTTCTGACCCTGTGTGCTTTAGACCATTTCTAAAATAAATGTAAACTTGTGCACCTAGTTCTTGTTTTTTAAAGTCATTAAAGATGTTTGCTGAACAATCATCCACCCTGGAAAAAAGAACAGTTCGAAGAAATCATTAAAAGCCCCAAATTACGACGACATTCACGTCCGTGATGAGTATATGTAAACATCTGACCATAAATGTGTTTAATTTTGTCTCTCCTTCGTTTTCTTCTCTACAGATATGCACATATATGGTCACTGCCCAGCACACGATGATTTCTATTTGGTGGTGTGCAGCCAGTGTGGTCAGGTGGTGAAACCTCAAGCCTTCGAGGGGCACTGTGAAAGGTGGCATGGTTCTGTTACGAAGATGTGTGACCCGCCATCTGCTCTGGTGCCTCAGCAGCTAAAATGCTCCAGCCTTGGTCTTTCTTATAATTCTTCCTCTATGGAAAGGAAGAAGGAAAGCAGATGTCAAAGGGGCGGCACCTCATCTGCAGCCTCACCTGTCCAACGGCACAAGTCTACAAAGACCCACAAGAATACAGCGAGGTACTGTTTACGAGTGCTCGTTCAAGAATTAGATCAGAAAAGTGAATGATGCTCATTGTAGTTGATGCTAAACTTAACTGATTGATTTTTATTGTAGAACTCTTCCCTGCTATCACTGGAGATGTAGGCAACGCCACATTTACATCTTCTAGTTTATATCTTGCATGAATATAAATGTTGTCACTCGTGTAAGTCTGAATTTCATGACTCTAATAAGTTAATTCTAAGCTCATTTTAAACTTCTTTCTGTAGTTTATCTTCTGTGAAGTTCCCTGAGGAAAACCCTCACTCGTCCTCCATTCCTTGCCTTCCTCCATTCCATTCAGCACCCCTGCCCGCTGACGGCTGTTCCACCTCCACTTTGTCAGAGAGATCCTCTGTGCAGAAGTTGACAGCTGGACAGTCCACTGAGTCTCACTGTCCTCAGCGTGGCATAAGAACCTACAGCCGGATTTACAAAAACATCCACAGTAAGTCAGCTTTTTTCCCTCAACTTCTGTCTGCTACTTCCCCTGCTGCTTTCTGGGAAAGTCTGCCCACCTAGTGTGTTAACTGTGTTGTACATCAGTATTTGCATTATCACGTAACAGTCTGTGTGATGTCCTACCATTTAGCATGGATCCTCCTGACAAGTCCTGCTGTTGCTGACTGACCTTTCTGTTTGTGCTTTTCTCCACATAGAAAAAGAATGTGATCTGAATAAACACAGCAGAGTTTTGGACCCAGAAAGGAAGAAGCAGTGCAACAGGGAGCTAATGTGCAATGTAAACTCTCAGTACATTATCCATTGCCCAGAGTTGTTATCATTTATTTAGTGTATTTTACTGTATAAAAGTTTGTAGATTGCATCTTTTATTATTTCACACAGTAACTTTCTCCTTTTCTCTTTTGCACTGCTCTCTTACTGTTCTTTCTGTCACAGGCTGATTCAGTCAAGCATCAGCAGAAAGTGTTGGGAGAGACTAAGAGCTCTGATCAGAGAACTACCTCAGCCATAGATCAAGATATGGAGAAGCTTCATGACGAATCAAAATACAAAAAGAAACACGTGGAAGCCGACGGGGAGAAAATAACAAATATATACAGCAACAACTGCCACATTCGAAGGTATGATTCTTAGTATATACCTCTATTATTGGAGTAAATTAAGTATTATTTCAGTTATATAAGCAATCAACATGGAAAAAAAACAACTGAATACTCAGCGTTGTGCGGTGATGGAGGATAAGTGCAAATTGTTTAGCTGCAGTTCTATTGTAGTTCAGTCTGTGTTAGTCCACGCTCTAATGAGCTTTCATCTGAAATTAGGAATAAAAAAACACTTTGAATGGAAATCTTGAGGATTACCAGACAGATGGTACCATCCAAATAAGTATGCATTGTTTTCTGCATATTTGTTTTATCACAGAGAAACTGACGTATTTCTTTATGTTGATGTTGTTTTGTGCTAGCTGTCACAACATTCTCACGTTTGCATTACTTTGCCTTCACGCAGGTCCAGGAATCCATCAGGAAGCTGTCCCGAGGAGGAGGGTAACGGCACTGTGGAAGTGGAAGTGCAGCCTCCGTACGCGTTCAACTTGTCAAGTGACGACAGTGAAGAAGATGAGCAGGATCAAGCCACCGACCTACCTGCTACACCCTGGCACCCCAAACCTCTTGGGGTGAGGGCGAGATATACAAAATGCACAGCAGCTGGTTGATGGGAAGGTTGTTATGTTAAAACAAATCTTTAATGACTGTTTTCAGAGAGGCAAAAAGAAAAAGCAAACCTCTTTTTAAGCTGTGTGATAATGTTTGGAGTGACATGTGCATTACATTTACTTTATTTTTCTCAAAAACAAAAAAGGGAGATGTGGATGTTTATGTACTTTTAATTCTTTTTAAAGATGTTAACGGTGGAAATGTACACATTGCTTTTATGCAGCTATGCACTTTTGGATGTCGCACGCTCGGCTGCAGCATCTTCACATTTGATCGGCGTTTGCACCACCTGCGCTTTGCACTCAGCGCCATGTTGGAGCGCCATGTCAGCACACACTTGTGGAAGTGAGTATTACTGTTTTTTAAACGGCACGTATTTGCCCAAAGCAAGTTGAAGAAAAGACCTGCTGACTGAGCTTTAAAGACAACCATCCACAATATACAATATACACTTGAACTAGACACTGAAGTCACTAAAAGGAGCAGGTCTGGATGGCCTCAGCTACTCCCTGGTAATTGTCTAAATAACAGAAACGTCAGCATTTATTTATTTACTAGTGGCTGCCTTTTCCGGTGGGTTGAAAAACATCTTTTTGCGCTGCATGTCTTCGCTTACACTACAAAGAATAGCCCTGATGCCTGCCGTGAGGCTCATTTGCAGCTTCATAGTGTTGTTGTGGGGTTTTACTAAAATAGCTTTAGATGCTTTAATGCTCAAAGAACACACTGTTCTGTTTCAAATTCTTCATCTTTCTGAAAGCCCCCCACCAACTACTCCCCACATCATTTGCTTTTTAACCACAGCCGTGTTGGTTACATTTATAAATAATGCAGAGGACTGAAACACAAAATCATACCCAGAACAAGAATGCAGTGGTACCCATCGGCATTACAGTTTTGCCATTGGTCTGGCATAAGGGCATAAGCTAACACCAATTTTTGCCACAATATAAAGAAATATTGATATTAGTAAAATGGTTGAACAGCTCTTCTTTTTTTTTTTTTTTTTACCTTGTGTGTGTTGTGATTTTGCTAGATTGTGCCATATTTACAGTACAAAATTTGAATTTTAGCATCTCAGAGCAGTGGGCTGAAAATAACTCGTGACAGCTGGTTTCATTGAGTATTTTTGGACTGTGTTTCTTTCTGAAGTCTAATACTAGAAACAGTCCAGAACTCAAGCTTGCAGATTTGTCAAACCAATCACACCTAACATTTTGAGGTCACTATTTAATTTATCTGCAAATGAGGCTTCAGCTAATAGTGCAGAAAACTCATGGTAAGTCAGTCTGCCTTGGAGTTTTATTTTACTGGAACTTAACTACCTTCACATTTGTTTTTTCTTTTTAACTTACAGGAAAACGGCTAAAGTATCATCAGGTCTCAGGTCACACTCTCTCAGCCTTGAGTCTACCTCACGGGTACAGTTTGAAAAGAATCCTTGTCAGCCAAACTCTTACAGTATTAAACCGCCTTATCCTACCACGTCTGCAAGGGTTGGGTCCGGGAGAGTGTGTAGTCCCAGCAAAGCTCAGCTTATAGAGGTGGAACCTATGCAAGATGCAAGTGCAGCACAGAAGGCTGCCAAGAAGTTACAAAGCAGTGAGAACAAAGCCTCCAGATACATCAGGGATCCCTTGTTTCATAAGAAGGGCCAGCCTCAGCGACCAGACAGCGCTACCTTTTCAAATGGAAAAAAGCCACGAAAGTCTACAGAGAGACAGTCAGATGTGAAGAAGTGTCGCCCTTTCCCTGTACCAAATCACCGCTCTCCCCACAGCAAAGGGAAGCTCCCAGGCGATCAGCAGAAAGTAGTGGCCTATGACCACATGAGTGTTGCTCAGAAACGCAAAAGCAGCAGCGAGTTAGTGTCCTGAACTTCTTCACTTTCAACAATCTCTAAGTATAAATGTTTGTCCTCCTCTTCCTGCTCCAGCTTTGCCTTCTGGAAGGGAGAAAATATCAAACGTATACTTAAAGGTTTGACAAAAAGATCAGACCCCTAAATACAGTATTGCTTTTATCTTATGATCTGAATCCATTCCTCTTTTTTATTTAAAGTCATCAATGGAGAGTACGTCTTCTTGATTTTAATTTGAATGTGATTTAACATTGTAAATGTGTTTGTAAGTGACAGTTGCTGTTTACATCTCAGCTTTTCAGCCAAACAAGAGGCCAGTCTTAAAACGACCACTTGGAGATGAAGCGGTGCAGGACAGCTGGTACCAGCATAGTATGAGAGTGTGAATGTGTGTGAGTTTTTTGTCTTTTGTGTATGTTTATCTTCAGGTTTTTATGCAAAGATTTCAGGAACAAGTGTTTGTATTGACATATTTGTATTTGTTATTGCTAAATTTATAAAACGGTTTAAGAACATAAGCATACCTCAGTCTGTTCGTAATGCTGCTAAAGTTACAAAGTTTTTTGTTGCAGAACAATTAAAGTCTTGAATTACTCTTGCGCTCTGATTTTCATTATTTCACAGTGGTTCTGTACAGATGAGTCATTAAAGACTGACTAAAACTTATTTTGATTAATTGAAATCCACTCGTTTCATAAAATGAAACTTGTCCGATCTTTAAACACCAGATGGCGCAATATTTACATCAGGAAAAAGGGGCCGCTTTTTCTCTAACCATATAAACGACATTAATCTCAAACCACCTCTCATTTCTTTATATTTTGTTTCCAAGGAGCCAGACTCTTAAAACAAATTTTAAAGTGTTGTTCATCAATGGTTCTCCAGGCTTTTTGAAGGTCTTTCAAAGAGGACTTTTTCATTTGTGAAGCCATTTAAACTTTTTAAGTCAGCTAACTCAAGGGATGAAGCTGTATTGAGTCTACATGTAAAGGATAACTTGGCAAATAAATAATTTTAGATTGTATCTTCAGACACTTTGTTACTAGCAGACTGTTGCAAAAACACATTTATTACCATTTATTAGCTATTAGCTGAAGACTTGGTATATCTCAGCAAGGATGTGCAGTGTGTCCTTAAAAAACTGAAGAGTCTAGACAAGTGGAGGACAAAAGAAAAAGTGGCAGGCCTAAAAACGATTTTAAAAAATGTCTTCAAGAAATTGGAAAAAATAGGACCTGGAAGATGGCCCTTCAGTTGATCCTTCAACCAAGTTCCCTTAAGCCTCGTCAGAAATGATCTCAGTGGAAGGGTGGCTGTCAAGCAGCTATTCTTAAGGAAGAAAAATGTGGAGAAAAGGCTGAGGTATGCCAAATTACACAAGAACAGGACTGAAAATCAGTTACAATGGGTCTGATGGAGACCCATCATTTTTCAGCTATGACAATGATCCCAAACAGACTGCCAGTGCAGTAAAAGAGAAAAACGCAAAGAAACACTATCAGTCATGAACTGGACTCCTGAAAGCCTGGACCCGAACAGTGTGGGATCATCAAAGACCGCCAACATCCAATGAGGAGCTTTGAATGTTCTTGTAGAAGCCTGGACTATTTCTGAAGACTAGTTAAAGAAATGAGAAGAAAGCTGCCCAACAGAGCTCACACTGCGTTGCATTATATTGGTGGTCATACCACATATTGACTTTTAAGCTTTTAGAATTGTACAAACTCTGATTGTGACTTAAATACTGTATTTCCATGTATGTTTGCAGATCTCAATAGTATTGCTGCAGCCGGCAAAATGTGAAGAAATCAGGGCTGTTCATCCACTGAGTATTAATGCCAAAAATGTCAGAGTGAACAGCAAATGTCAATATTTACAGACTGTAGTGTGTTACACAATGTTACCACTAGATGGTGTCAAGGCATCATTGATGCATTTCATATGTAACCAGCAGGATCTCTTCTATTCCCTCCACATAATACAAGTAAAATTTAACTTGGGAAACTTTGATGTATTGGTTTCAAATCCAAACTGTCACCAAGTTTTAAGAACATTGCTCCAAATTCTACATATAAGGCAACACCTACTAAGATGTATATGCAAAGAACTGCAAGAACAAGTTTCATTAAACAAGAATTTGTGGTAAAAGTAAAAACAGAGGCAACAAAGAGTGTAAATTTTAATCTTTTATTAAGTCAAAAGATATATCAGTATTTTTTGTCTTTAACGCCTACTGGCTTATTCTTATGAAGTCAGAGAAGCTCCTAAGCATACCATGCAAAGCCATTCAACTTTAGCTGCGAGACCTTTCTTAGGGCAGTGACCAACCGTATCATCTTGTGGTCAATAAACTTAGTGCTTTGTATGCTGTTAAAAGCTTCCGTCATGTCCTTTGGAGACTAGCAGCACTCTTTTAAAGCACCAAGCTTTTAGCCTCACCAAATCATGAATGTTCCCTTAACTGCTACTTCATAGCTAGATGAGTGGAGATGTGTGCTGGGCAGCGCGAGAGCACTCTCTTCCCTAATTTGTGAGTCTAATGTACCATTAGGGTAAATAGCAAAGGGCCTGTAAAATGCACCGATCCTGAGACCCAAACTTTGTCTCATTGATATTACAAATATGAAATCTTTAAAATGTGATCCCTAAGTTTCACATCATATGACATAGTCCTGAGATTTACTCACCCGCTATGTTTAAAGCCATTGAGAACCCATTATATTTCAGGAATTTGTTGGTGTGCGTGGAGATCATTCCTGATTTCCCACTTCCCAGATTTTTATTTAATTTAAAAAAAAATAATTGTACATACAGAAAAGCTGTTGCTTTGTCACAACACAGCTGCTGCAAAATGCACCTCCCTTCATCATCTGACATGTCACTGATGTGATAAAGCACTGTGCTGCTTATGGCTTTATTAGCAAAGTCAAATACTGGCTGAATATGACTGGAGGCTACATACTCACTGCCCATTAGGATGTATCATATGCAATTATTCAGTTATTTCAAAAGTGTCCCCTTTTTCCCATGCAGGGTTTGTTCAGATATATTCTCCGTTTAGCCATATTCATCACCAGATGACTGTAAAATACATCCTCTTTCAATAAAAAAAAAAACACACACAAAACAAAAAAAACCCCTAAAACAACTAAACCCCACCTGGCTTAAAAAATAAACATACATATCCAGACTTGAATGTTAAAACAACTAACAAGATCACAGTGACAGACGAAATGCAAAATGAACATCATCAGATTATACAAGGATACAGTCATTACACTGATAGAACATAGCAGTACACAACTAAGCAATACTGAACACACAAAGTGAGTCTCACTACGTATATATACTGTATATATAGTTATTAATATATATAGGAAGGCAGATTTGCTTTGAAGAGAACAAAGACACGCTTTCTTTCTATTTTAGGTCCCTTGCAATAGCACTAATTTATACAGAATTGCAACCTGTATTTTAAATGACAACACAGAGGAGTAGGCCACCTATTACCCAGAGCAGATTTTACTGGACCGACATCGGGTTCATGCAGGGAAAACACAACCATTTCCTGGTGATCTGGTAATTTAGCGTGCTCAATAGCGGTAATATCTGTGTATTGTTTCCATTTTAAGCCTCTCAGCTTTTGTCCGGAGGTCGAAAGGTGAGGAGTCTGAGCGGGGAACAGGTTGAAAGCTCAAAATGGGATTCTGTGAAATGTGAGCATCTTGGCCAAATGGAACCAGTCTGCGGTAATGCTAAATGTGGCTCTATTTAAGCACGCCGTCGTATTTTTTGGGTTTTTTTGCTCCTCTTCGTTTCTCCACCTGGTATTCCAATGTGTGAGAGAGTGGAATGATTCACACGCACGCATGCACACACACACCACCTCTCAGATAAATGCGACTTCCTTTTTCTTGCCCACGCAAGAGACGTTTAGTGGAGCACACGGTGTCTGTGACTATTCCACCTATTTTGCGTACAAGCCTACTGCACCCACAAATGTGTACGTCTTTGTGTGTTTAGCTGCAAGATATATTAATAACTATCATTTCTAATAGATGCTATTCTTTGAAGCAGAATTCAAAAGCATGATGAATTATATCTTACATACTTTTCACCCGTGTGACTAAGTTGGAGTGTAAATGTGTAAAGAAAGGTGCAGGCGTTTCCCTCATTAACAAGCTGCAGACTACCTAAAAGGCGTTGCGTTCATTGCCTAGTTGAACGATTGCTTTTGAACTAAGTAAGGGCAGCCTCAATGACAGAGGTACACAAACAAAGCAAACACATCTGGGCTGAATTGAGGCTGTCGGTATACATAGAGCCAGGGAGAATGGTTTTGTGTTGCTGTGACTCATGATAACACAGCGATCCTCTTCAGCTCAAAGAGACAAAGACACAGAAAGCAGAGGGACGCTACATCCCATCAAAGGAAGCAATTAGCATTTACGCCAGGCTGGCCTTGTTGTATTAAAAGTTGTTAATGAAATATGCGCCGCACACCAGGTGTCTTGCTCATGAAATTACTTTTACAGTTAATTCAGTAATATGTGCTGGCAAAGGGATCGCTTCAAAAGATCCCGGGTCCCCTGTGTTAACAGCAAATTTTCTGTCAGCAGCTACAAGCACTAAAATGAGCCTTTTCTTGTCAAATTATGCACAGCCTCATATTACGCAAAAGCTTAATTTTCTGGTGGAATCAGGAGAGTTTTGAATTTTATTCGGCCTTCAATGTTTACCTGTCGATCCAACCTAGATCATTTTCTAACCATCATAACAAACAGCTACATTTTCAGTGATACGAGGACCTGCCCATCTGAGCAAAATGCAAGATGAAATATTTTTTAACAAAGTTTAAGATGGGTAGAAATTTGTGCTATTTGGGTATTTTGTGCAGGGTGCAAAAATGCAGTAAAACAAACTGTGCAGCTTTTTTTTTTTTCCATGTTGTGGCTGACAGAAACTAATGCTGTAACTTGACCGGGAGAAGGAGTCAAGCTTGACAGCAAGTGGCACCTCGGTGGACAACAAACAGAAGCCTCGTCATCCTTGTAAGGACTGTGGCACCTTTCTGTATACAGAATTCAGACGATCTGTTGATAATCAGTCATAACAAAATACTTCGCTGCACCTAATGTGTATCTGGTGGAGGTGTTCCCTGCTTTTAATTGTGTAAGACTGCAAATATTTCTTTTGGGTTATACTGTGCTGCAACTAAGAGACAACTCTTTTGATGAACAATTCATTTGTGAAAAATAATTAGCCTGCAGTTAGTTTTGTAACTGACTCACTTAACATATAGCTGCTGGAGTATGACGTAGGATGAAAATGACCTGTGGTGGTTTGTGCTACCTCAGAGAATGATTAAACATCTGAAAAATCGGTATCTTTCTTTATCTTACTCATCCAGTTCAGGCTGGGATCTCGGATAACATTGTTTTATGGCGTGCTGTTTTACTATAGAGGACTCAAGGTTAAGGTCAAATGTATTCATAGCCTAATGACGTCAGTCAGTCTAAATCTCTTTCTCCTTGATAGAGGAGAGGTACATGAATCTGTGCTCTAATGTTTACTTACTATACAAGCTACTCTAATCCTTAATAATAAATATAATTATGAGCTACCCATGAATTTAGCATATATACTATTTGTGAACTAAAATTCTTCTAATTTCTGTCTATGACTTTTGTTTCCCCAACCTTTTCAGTTTAATTGATCACTTCCTGAGTGCTGACATCAACGACAGAACACCTACGTTTCACTCTCACAAGACTCTTAGTTTTCCCTTTCCGTGTACACAGATATTCCTTCACAGTATGAATATTAAGTGCTACAGATCAAAATGCTGGAAAAGTTCTGCCTATTGTCCTTTTCGACAACAAGACAGTTTGATTTTTACTCCCTTTGAAATCCTACTTTCACTTGCCAGCGACCGCAGGTGAACATTTCTCTGCAGTTCACATGAACTAAAACATGGCTCACGTTGTATCGTCTGCATCCAGTCATGTGGCATCCACTGTCTTTGCCAGTCTCATCTCAGACCACCATGGGAGTGTCTGAAAACACGGAGCTAATGGACTCTGCCACTGACTTCTTCCTTTTGCCCTTCATTAGAGAACCAGCCTCTGCATCTAGATCATCATCATCATCATCCTCATCCCCATTGGGGTTCAGCTTACCATTTTGTCCCTGCAAGTCCTTGGAGTCTATGAAAGCCACATGCCTGTTCAGTTCGGCCTTGAGCGCCGGGTCCTTGTGAGTCGGTGTCACGCTCAGCATTGAGGAGTGGATGCTGTCCTCACCCCGAGTTTTACCCTTGTTAGGGCAGCAGAAACAGCGACATGGCGTTAGGTAAAGATACATAAGCACCAGCACCACACTTGCCAGGCAGCCTACCAAGGTGGTGTATGCTGTGTTCAGGGTCTCCCCAGCCCCCTGCATGGTGAAATTGTGAACCTTGAGCACCACGTAGATAGTCTCATTAAAGCTCTCACTCATGGCAAAGCAAGTGTAGGTCCCAGAGTCCTCAGACCTCACTGAACTAATCTGCAGACTCCCATCCGATGAGACTTTAGCTGTCTGGTTGCTCCCAGGTGTCACCAGAACATTACCGGGCAATGTCCAGGTCTTTAACATATTTCTGTGTTTGGTGTCGCAGCTAAGAATCAGTGTTTGCTCCAGAAAAGCCTCTTCATCCGCCTCCTTGAATGTGCTGCAGTTCATACTGTCACCGCTGAGGTCAAAAACGCGTACTTGGGTTTTTTGTGGGCCGGGTAAAACACAAGTGTAGTCGTCTTTAAAGTCCACAGCAGAATTGAGCTTTCGCATGTACCAGTGTACCAGGAGGGTGTAAAGGTCACAGTGGCACAGCAGAGGGTTACTGTGGAAGTAGAGGCCATTTTTAATCCAGGCGGGCAACACCTGGAGCTCGTCAATGGGCAAAATCTTGATCCTGTTGGTGGATACGTCCAGGAGGCTGAGTTTCTCTAGGCGGGTCTTTTCTTTGACAAGCTCTACAGGGAAGCGGGAGATTTGGTTCTGGCTAAGGTACAGCTTCTGAAGGTTAATCATGCTCACAAAGGCTGTGCGGTCAATCTGTGAAATCTTGTTATTGTACAGCAGGAGGACTTCTAGGTTGACCAAAGGCTCAAAGATGAACTCATCCAGCTGCTTTAACTCATTAGAGGACAGGTCCAAGTAACGCAGGTGCTTCACATTTGTGAACGCCTCTGAAGACAGGAACTGGAGACCATTGTGGCTAAGCAGGAGGTTATGCAGATTCGGGAGCTTGACTGGGGTCCACTCAGATTGCAGCCGGATTATCTCATTATAGCTGACATCCAGCACAGAAGTGTAGAGAGGTAGACCAGTCGGGACGATGGTCAGATTCATTTTGGAGCAGCTGACGATGTTCGCAGCGCAGATGCACATCTTATGGCAATTTAGTGTAGAGCCCGCTGCCTCTGGGAGCCAGAGGAAAGTCGTGCAAAGGGTAAGAAATAAGGCCCATCTCCGGGACTTACTCCAGTGAGGTAATGTTTCCAACAGGCTGTCACCTGTTCTGGTGGAAGGCTGCAGCATGCTTGCAGTTGTTCTAAATCCCAGAGAGTTTCACTACGATCCCATTTTCAAAAGAAAAAGCACGGAAGAGCAGCTGGAGGATTCTCAGGCACATTGCTAACTGAAGGCTGAAAGAAGCAGAAAGATAACGCTTGTAGTTAGAGTGTTTGTAAACACAAAAACGTCCATTCACAAAGCGGAGGGAAATGATTCAAGTCATAAAAATCGGACAATGGAAAATCCTGCATTAAAAAAAGGGGGCCACCCCACCAACACAATTTAAAACATTCTCTCTCTTATTGAATGATTCATGTTTTACTGACATTTTAGGTATTACTGTTTTATCTGTTATATACTAACTGCTTTATTATAATCATACCTACCTACTGCAGAGCACCAGAGTAAATAACCACATATATTCCCCCCCTCCGAACCAGTTTGAACCACATGCGCGGTAACCACTGTTTCCCATGCTCACATCCCAAGCGCACGAATAAAGACAACAAACTTTCCTCTGCAGCTTTGCACCGTGCGCGTCTTTATTTAAAACAAGTACACAACCACGCCGCAGACGGTTACTCACTAACCCATGTGCATTCACACTTTCTGGAAGACAGGCATTGCCCCCCCTTCCTCACCCACCCACCCCCATTTTTTCTGCTTCCCTGGCTCACATTATTTTTCTGGCACTACGTTAAAAAACAAACACACAACTAAAATATATAATTGTAAAGCAGTGTGAATGTTTACATCATCACCATTTTCTGAAATGCCCTTGCCCATTTGTGGATGAGCAGTTCAGTCGTTGCATTGCACCATTCTGCTGGAAAACAAACAGGCATCACACGCCGTGAGGCAGGAGAGATGGGGAGGGAAACCGAGCGACACGTACCTTCAACCGGGATGCAGCGACGCTTGGTTTCGTTAAAACGGCCCCTTGTTTGTTTACAGCGTTGCTGCATTCAGATATCCGCCGTCTGGGTCTCCGTGTCTGCCGTTGAGGACAGCAACGGATGCAGGGAGGAGGGAGAGCAGTAGAGATCTTGCAATAATAATAATCCGCGTCCACGAGGCATCCAACTCTCGGTGCAAAATTACGCGGAAAAAAAGATTATATAAATAGAAGACAACTACACGTTCTTCTAACCAACGATCACCAATAGATAAGCGACCGCGTTTAAAACCCTATATTTTCATTCAAATGTATTGCTCGGAACACGCACGACCACACATCCGTCTATTGCGGATAATTGGCGCATTTTTGCGTTCGGATCTCGTCGGGTCTCTGCAGCTGCCACTGAGATAATTAAGAGTGAGCAGTCTGTATCTGACAAGCTTCCTGTGGATCCTCATAGGCCTGCTGCTTTCGCCGTGCAGTGCTGGTCTGCAGTGGTTGACGTGTGTTTTTCGGCTGAGGCAGCGCGCTAAAACCCAGAAGGCGCTGTTTACAGAAATTAGCTTCACCAAAAATACCCAGGAGAGGAAACGAACCAACCAAGAAAATTGGGCTAAGTTTTCTTTTTTCTTCTTTTTATAAAAGGACAAGTATTTGTTGCAGGCGTGGTTGTGATTATGTAGTATATTTGGTAGTTTTACAGCACCAAGATTACCACTAAGTTCCCGATTTTGTGTACATCTATGCTAAAAACAAAAAAGACCCAAAACAAAACATTACATTATATATTTAAAAAATGTATAGTGGACTGCTTGATATCTTCATATCCTGACCCATCACCCCAGGCAGACACTTGGACATGCTTTTAACAGGGCCTACATGTAGATGTTGGTCAGGCGTGGTGTTAACCAGCGATACAATTATTTGTGATTAAAACAGTACAGAGATGCATTTGGTGGCTGGATGTCCCAATCTGGCAAATAAGAGGCAGATTTCACTCACGTGTGTCAGCTTGACCACACAGAAGCTGTCGCACATTTTTTTCCTGCTTGTTCTGGTCTATCATCACTTCCCATCTGACAAATGAGCATCTTAACAGTGACTACATGTCCTGAATAGGGCTTCTATTTTTATTTTGGCATCATCGAGGTACCAATAAACAACCTCAATCCACCCAAAAAAGTGTGGATGCTGTGTAACATGTTATGAAAAACAGAATGCAGTGAATGGAAAGTGGAGCGTAGAAAAGGACATTTTACTACATCATGAAATGTATTAGTTATGGCTGAAGCACACCTCTAAGAAACTGGGATATCTGCAACAGAAGGCTGGAAAAGTGGTACTAAAAAGAAACAGCTAGAGAAACATTTTGCAGTTAATTAGGTTAACTGGCTACAGGTCAATAACATGATTAAGCATAAAAACAGCATCTTAGAATGGCAGAGTTTCTCAGAAGTGAAGATGGGCAGAGGCTAACCAATCTGCAAAAAACTGCTTCTTTAAATTGTGGGACAACTTCAGAATAATGTTTCTCAAGACAGAAATAGAAAGAATATCTTATCATCCACAGTACGTAATATCATCAAAAGATTCTGAGAATCTCTGTGCGCAAAGAGCAAGACCGAAAAGCAGTATAGTACCAGATGCCTGTCACCTTCTGACCCTCGGGAACCAGTGCATTAAAACCAGGCATGATTCTGTCATGTAAATAACTGCATGGGATCAGGAACATTTCCAGAAATCTCCAAAAATGATTGTATGTGAACACAGTTCACTGTGCCATCTACAAATAGAGGTTAAAGCTTTATCGTCGTCTTCTTTTTGTGAAAAGGAAAATTGTTCTGTCGTTTGGCAAATAAAAATTTTAAATTAATTTTGGAAAATCCACTTCATCTTAGTAGAGCTTGTTATCAGTATTCAGATCAAAAGCCTGCATTTCTGACAGTACAGGGGTGCTTTGGTGCCTATGGTATTTACGGTTTGCAGATCTGGAAAGGCATCATTGCTGCTGAATAAGGTATATGCAGGTTTTGGAGCAACATATGTTCCCATCCTGTGTTTTTCAAAGATGGCCTCGCATATTTCAGAGAGAGAACGCTAAACCGCCTACTGTAAGCTAATACAACAGCATGGGTTCATGGAAGAGTCCAAGAACTGACCTTTCAAAACATTTAGAGCATCGTGAAAAAATACAACAAAATAACTGGTAGTTTATCTGATTGATAAATTGGTGATTCAACCTTGATTAGAAGGAGCTTCGCAGCAAAATCCTCTTTGGGTGTTTATCCTCTGACCTTTATTACTCTTCAGTAGTTCTGGCATGAGTTACCAGTTTTGAAGATTTCCATTGCAGACATGTGTGCCTTCGTCTTGAATGTAAATCTGTCCCTGAAATCCCAAACAAATACATTTGAAAAAGCTCAGCTTCGATGCCACTTTCCAGAAATCATGACCCACTTCTCAAAAAGTGCACAAACCTCGTTGTGAGCACTTTTATGTAGGAAGTATTTTCCCTCTACTGAACTACACCCACCAATGTATCACTCCACTGCAGAAGAAACTGCAGAAAAATGTAAGAAGAGGCTCGTACTGCTGACATTGTGACAGTCTCTAGGGCCAGGAGGAAAATACATACATTTGACTACATTTGAGTGGCATCTATGAACCCCACAGTCAAAGACTCTATGTCTCCAGGCAGCTCACCATGTCTACTCTATGAAACCTTATAACATTGAAAGCACATAACCTACTCCTTAAATTATATTTTTAGATATTTAGTTGGTGAATAGGTTTCCATTTTTAATCTGCACCATAGTGCATTATTACGTGTTTCAGGAGGGCAGATGGCCACCAACAGGCGCAGCTTTACAATGATTCCCTGATGTAGACCATGATAGTCCTCTTCACTGTGCACGCTCTGTTTATAAATTTGATTAGGTCTGTTTCTGTGTGCTGACTGAGCGGGAAAAACCTTGTCATTTTTTACTCAAGCAAATCCACCCACAAGCTGCTTTTGGAGATATTTTATTTCGGGTTTTCCTCAATTCACAGATCTGCTGCAGCGATTCCTAGCTTTGGCAAAGCTGTGAGAGCCTGTGCATTGCCAATAAGCTGCTACACCAGTGTAGCCTCCTACTCAGAATGCCACCAGAAATCATTTAATAAATGAAGGTCACATCAACAACAGACATTTTAATGTCAGATTTTTGAAAAATTGTATCGCAAAAGATTTCAGATAAAAGAAATACATTTTTAAAAAGCACACACAGTCACTGACCCTTGAGATGGACCCTCGATTTTGTGGCACCCTGAATTTCATCCCTGTTATTTAAGTATCGCCTTTTGTTTAGTGCGTGCTCATGTTATTCATGTCCTGTACATAAATGACATCATGCACTTGTTTCTCAAAAAAAGCAAAGACTTTGACCCATCGAGGCGCTCTGTTGCTTCGGCGTCACCTGGATTTCGTACTTTAGCAGACACGTTTCCGTCTTGGTGCAAGGCTGGATCCCACCTGCCTGAGACATCAAACCAGGGCAGAGTAAAAAGGCAGAAGCTTTGCTAGAAGCTGGAGTTGCTATAAAGATGTGCTTTGGCAGGTAAAACAAACAGATCTAAAGCAGAGAACTGTAGATGGACACCCCTCATTATTTGCTTTAACGACATTCATTGCCAAATAATTTCTCTAAGCACAAGATAAATCCTCTGAAGCAGCTTTCAGCAGGTTTCCAAGTAAAAGCAGACAGTGTTTAGACTACACACGCTCATACAGACGGACTATAATACACTAGTGTGAACCCCATCAATTTTCTAAACACTCTTGACCAAACTCTTTCTCACTGCACCTTAAGTGAAATTCTAGGAAACACAGGTACGAATTCAGCGTGGCTAAACATGGTGAGAAACCGCTGTTTGACCGAAGCTTTGTAGCGCTGTGACTCTGGTGAGATGGAGCTGAAAGTGATTAATGTTCTGTTCGACTCCACTTCCTGCTGTGATAGGGATAGTGTTGCCAGGCAACTGCCGGCGGCCTTTCAGTTGACTGTTTTGGCTCTGTGTTAAATCTGAGGTGGCCTTGCCTTCTCTTGTTCTCGCACGTACCTGCTCAGATGGGATTTCTCGTAAATGTTTTGATAACTGAACTGAACTAAAAAGAAAGAAAAAGAGCTCCAGGTAAATCAGTGTTGCTCCATGAGCTCATAGACTGTTAGACAAACATAAGGTACAAAGTGTTCTCTCCGTTATAATAATTCATCAGCATGTATTAAAATATTTAAGGGATAAAAGTGTGGCGGAGCATCTGTCTTTGTCTGCAGGGCAGTCAAAGCAAGCAGAAACCTCTTAGCTCCATTAATCATTAAGTACTGGCATAACTATTAAGTGACTCTTGCA
Source organism: Pelvicachromis taeniatus (assembly GCA_015108175.1). Classification (NCBI taxonomy): domain Eukaryota; kingdom Metazoa; phylum Chordata; class Actinopteri; order Cichliformes; family Cichlidae; genus Pelvicachromis; species Pelvicachromis taeniatus. The sequence goes on along the minus strand of VURO01003006.1, from coordinate 17,056 downwards.
GCTAGCCTGTTAGAAGCCAGGAAGTCATTTTTTCCATCTCAGAGGCTGAGGTGAAGTCACTAGAACAGAAACAACTAGAACCTGTTTCTGCACCTGACACACGCACCTGACAGCGTGTGTGTGTGTGTGTGTGTGTGTGTGTGTGTGTGTGTGGGGGGGGGGGGGTCTTCTTTCTTCTTCTTTTTTTTTTAGATTGCCCCAACGCAAATGTGTAAATGTTTACATAAAGCTGTGTCTCTGTGTGCTCCACCTGGCTCCTCTGCTGACATGGTAAACACATGCTCTTGTCACCAAGCTGACTGGTTTACACAACAGAGAACTACATGTCATCTGCAGTCATCACAACTACGTCTGCAAGATGGCACAGAATATAAATTATTATTTTTTCCCCGTACTTGTGGTTGTCCTCATTAACGCTTTTCATTTGTTCAGAAAGTCTTAATTTGCAGCAACAGACCTTTTCCAGGAAACAAGTGAACCGTAGAGCTAAAAATGGCAAATTGATTCAACAAACACGGCACACCATGGTTTATTTACACATCCAGTATAATTATAGATCAAGCTGATCATTTAATTGGATTTATTTTTGTGTTCATATAAGTTTAATTCAGTGGCTGTTCCATTTTTGGTGTCTGCCAGCTCCTTTTAGTTGCTAAATGGCCCAGTAGCTTTACTCACCAATCGCGAACTAATCGCTATGGCAGAAAGGAGGGCAATATTTTTGGACTTTTAGCCATATTTAACACTAAGATGTGTTGCATTGTACGCCATTAAGAACCTTCAGAGTGGCTGTGTGAACCCCTGGTTTCATCCCAGGAAGAATTCATAATCGTTATGGGTTTAACAGCCTTCTGACTGACAGAAACGTTAACTATGGCCTGTTGTACTTCACCAAAATAAGATAATGAAACCAAGGGGCCGAGCTAACATGTTTCCTTGATACACAGAAACATTTCTGTGTAATATCAGCAGAGCTACCGAAGACATTTTTTTTCCATTTGAGGAAAAACAAACCTGTCAACACATATTAAAAAATTAACACATATTGTCGCACTCAGTTTATTGTCACTGTTCACCTTCTATTCTGGTAAATGAACGGTTCATTAAATGTAAACATTTTCAGGATGTACTTATACCTTTTGACAATTTTCTGTCCAGCCAGCTCTTGAGATCAAATTGTGGTCCATGAAGTAAAATGAATTTGACACACCTGAACTAAACAAACTATAAATGGTAATAATACTAGCATCTGACTGTGTCAAATAGATTTTACATCACCATTTAATATAATCTTGTGATAAGTAATGCTGGAGTAATACCCAGTGAACTAATGGTTCATTATTTTCTCACTTCAAGGTGTTAATGGGCTAAAGTGTCATTTTTCAAGCATCTGGTCTAGCTTCTGCAGGTAAACCACATGGCAGCCTGCACCACAGACACCGCTAATGTATCAACTGGTCATTATCAGTGTTTTTGATACAGGTAAATGGAGGAAAGTGAGGTGTTAAGCTGTTCTGGCTTCTAGCTGTCCTTGCAGTAACACTTCTTTCCAGACAAGCAGATGCAGAAAAGGTCTCGTGAGGGAGGAAGAGAAATAAAATGTAACAGTGATCTTTGTTTAGCCCAAGTCTGGCCTGCTCTCGGTTTCCATGGCAACACTTTCAGTTTTGTGTTTGAGTAGACGAGCAGGGATGAGACGAGGTCACTCGACAATCACGTCTTAGAGAAAAAGCCCACATGGACGGCACATGCTTCAGTAAAAGCCAAGCTGTTTGGAATACTGGCACATCTTATTTTCCCATCGCTTAGCAACAGGCCGTCCTTTAGCCATGTGCAGATGGATAGCAGAAAGCAGTTACTCTAAATCACGGAGAAAGGGCTTCAGGTGTCAGCCTACATTGGGCACTGTGAGCACTAACAATGGATACAATCAGGAGGCAGGTTCCCCATTGTTTTCACTAACCAATTAAAGTCGTCACAACTGCAGTTCATGCTTTCTTTTTAGAACTGTGCATAATAACATCTGTCAGGGCAAAACTGACATGAGTCATGGCAGATCTAGTCAGTGCAAAAGGCAACCTCTGGCGCTAAAAAACAAAGCGGTACGATGTAAGCGCCAAAACCTGCAGTTCCTCATATAGCCATTTGAGGCTTTCTCCAGAAGTGAGTCAATTCCCATAGACTCCCATGTTAAAATGTTAACTCTTTAAATGTTTAAAGTTGTCATTATTAGGGATTTTTTTGACAGGTGGATGCTGTCACAGGCTGCTGTAGCCTTAATCTATTCACTGGAATTAACCTTTACTAATTCAAGTCACTGAAGTTCACTGAAAAGCCCTCGACTTCATTTATGATGTAGTGCAGGGGTCACCAACCTTTTTGAAAGTGAGAGCTACTTCTTGGGTACTGATTAATGTGAAGGGCTACCAGTTTGACACACACTTCTGAAATAGCAAATTTCCTCAATTTAACTTTAATTTTATGTTATCATTAATAATTAATGACATTCATCTATGTAAAGACACTGATTATGGCAACTGTTTCCGTGCAGACCAGCTAGTGCTGATCTAATATTTAATAATAAAATTTTTTTATATATATTATCGCTAACAAATTCATACCAATGCAATTGTGATTTAAAAAAATAGCAACAAAAAATAAAAATAGATGCAGCTTACTGGTAAGTTGTTATAGTGAGCTATTTTTAGAACAGGCCCGCGGGCTACTCATATGGTCCTTGCGGGCTACCCGCAGGCACCAAGTTGGTGACCCCTGGTGTAGTGTCTTTTGGAGCATTTTTGATGAAATTATATGACAAACAAGATCGCCGGCTCTCAGTCACTTCAAGAAGTCTGTGCTCTAGTTTTGCCAATTGAAATTCTGGTAGTGGTTACGTCCATCGTTTATATACAGTCAGTTAGAGAAGTGACAAGTAACATTGCTTTTTGTGCGAATCTAAAACGATGTTTCATCTCCTATCACTTTAAGCCAAATTTCTTCCTTTGTGCCACATGAAGGAAATCGTTGTCTCATCGCCATCATTCTGTTCATCTTTTACATACAGATTATGATTTAAAGTTGCATCAGTAAAACAAAGGATATAATTATTTGTCGATATTGATATATTCTGAATAAAGAGAGCATGAGTAAGAGACAAGGCAGTTCCCAGGTTGTATCTTTAATACCTGTTAATCCACTCCTCAGGGCAAAAGTAAGGAGGTGATGCATGTCAGCTGTTCCCAAATGAGTCGCATGATTCTCAGTTAATTAACTATGTGGGAAAACAATGCTAATCCTCTGTCTTTGTAATAAGAGCCGTTTCCCTGCACTGCAAATTATGTCATCCCCTGAAGATGCCAAAAAAAACCAATGACCCTTTCAAAGAAAAAACCCAAATTCAAATAAAACCTTTGATTTTTAGAAATCACAGAAGTTTCAGATTATCTGCAAGATATGCAGATATATATTCAGTTTATGACTGAACATCTCTTGTGACGCCCTGCTCTGGTGCCATTATCAGAGTAAGCTAGAATCAGCATGTGAAGCAGAAGCAAACAGAGATTTATTACTCGGCTAAGAAAATATCTGGTCCTGCACAAGACTGGAACACAGTTCTGCTTGTTTTCTGTGCTAAGAGCCCATTAAACCAGGGTGGACAGGTTAAAACATTGACCCATAGGGCTTGTTTTATGAACACTTTGCTTATTTCCATCACTTTTCAATTCTGAGTTACTGTGTATGTGGCCACTAGTGGCACAACAAGCCCAGATGAGGAGGTTTTCGCTCCAGCTCTCAAGTCAAACGGCAACGACTGTGCTCCAGGGTAGACAGAAAACCTCATCTGTGTTATGGAGTGCAGTGCTGCAATAAGGGTGAGAGGAGTGTATGCAGACCTGATTGTCTCTTTATTCTTGGAAATGGAGTCTTGAAGTTAAGATTCACACTTTTCTCTCATTTAAATGGAGACGCAGAGTGGTTATTGATCATATATAACACAGCCATGCACTTCCAATGCAACAGAACAGAAAAACGGATGCTTCTTTTGGAAATCAGAATTTTGAATTTAATCTCTTTTTCTTCCCTTCCCAGAGGACTAAATATGGAAACATTCCACTGTATTAGGCTCACTGCTATATGATACAGGAAGGGAGTGTAACTGAGAAGTTGAGTGGCTATACCTCCGGAGTCATAACAAAGAGAAGATTAAGTATTGTCAATAAATCTACTGCACCTTCACTTAAAATGAAAAGTCCACCAAACCATAAATCAAATGTGTGCCTCACAAGTAAGATGCAGTGAGACACAAAGCTGAAAGAGCAGCTCCTGGAGGGAAGGAGAAGGGAGAGAGAGAGCGAGAGAGAGCACAAAATAGTTGCACTGAATGTCCCTTGGCCTTGAAGACAAGTGTCCCATTGCACCATCAGATCAAGGTGTTTACTGTGTGCCTTTACTTATTCATCACTAGGCTGTGAATAATAGAAGACACACGCGGAGGATCCTTGTCAGCAGGCTTGAAGACGCACAAACCTAAGAAAAAGCAACTCTATATTTTTATTGGCAAGTGCATTTCAACAAGTCACTTGTATTTCTGTAACTTACTGTACATCTATTCAATTAATGGACATGTCAGATGCTCTCAGATAGTGCTAAAATTGGCCATCATGCACAAAGCACCCTTCTCAAATCGCATCATTAGCTGTTTATTATTATCAGGCACTGGAATGAGGTGTCCCCTGAGCATTGCTTCTTCTTATTTCCTGTGAACTCTGGCCTTCACAGTGCCAGACTAAACAAAACTCGACTGCCCTGATTACATAAACCGATTCATGCATGACTGCACTGCAGTGACTCCAGTATGAGTAAGAGGATTTCATAAACAGGTTTTAGACCCCCCCCCCCCCCCCCCCCCCCCCCCCCACCCCACCCACCCCCCGCCCCCCCTCCCCCCCCCCCCCCCCCCCCCCCCCACCCCCCCCCACCCCCAAACCCCCAACACCCCACCCCCACAAACCCCAACACCCACAACAAAAACACCCACACCACACCAACCAAACACACAACCAAACCCAACACACAACCCAACAAA
>VURO01003005.1:10603-20650 GCA_015108175.1 Pelvicachromis taeniatus | reverse complement strand
AACAAAAACACCACTAACAAAAAAAAAAAAAAAAAAAACCCCCCCCCCCCCCCCCCCCCCAAAAAAAAAAAAAGAACAACCCATAGCTGCTGTAGCTTTTCCGTAATGCAGTTTTCCAACAGTGCTTAGTATAGCAAGACATACTAAGCACTATAAGAAAAAAGCTAATAAAGCATGGTTCCCCGAACCATATATCATCATAACTGTTAAAATAGTACAACAGTACCTGTAATGTGCACTTTATAGCTGACCCGACTGTATTTCTCTTATAATGTATTGTATTTTATGATGATAGTAAAAGTTCAAGAAAAAGTCAAATTTAGTACTGACAATGTGACTTCACATTATCTTTAGATCGATTCAGCATTGTAATCAAACATATATTCACCATCCATCCATTTTCTTCCACTTATTCAAAGTCAGCTCCGTGCAGCAGCCTAAGCATGGTAATCTAGACTTTCCATTCCTAGAAATACTTTTCATTTTCTCCCTTAGGGTATCCCGAGGCTTTCCCTGGCCAGACAAGATATGTTTATATTTATATATTGCTGACAGATTTGATCCTAAAAAAAGCCTTTCAAAACATACTTATTTTGTGTGTGTGTGTGTGTGTGTGCGTTTCTATTTTTGCACACTTATTTGTGCAGTTTTACATTCTTGCATGAAAGCTTAAAGCATGCTTTGTGTATGTGGCCATTTTGTGTGAATCCTAAGAAACAATCTCAGATCCAGTATATATAGTGGAATCACAACTCCTCAAAAAGTTTTTGCTATATGATAAGACTAAAGACAATGACAAGATGTAAGATTAATATTATTATTATTATTATAAGGGTATTAAAAGTCAGTACATGAAATGTATTTCCCTGTAGATATGAGTAAGAAGTATTATAGCAAAGTGGAACAACAGCCATGATGTAGCAGTTACAGAGCAGGGTCGCCAAGTGCTGAGGCGTATAGTGTATAAAGGTTATGCCATGGTCTCCCAGTCCTCCCGGGCTTCCTGCCGAGGTTTATTTTCCCTCCCTCCTCTCGCCTTTTGTTTATTTTGATCTCCCCACCAGAGTGAACTCATTGTGAGTTCCCGCCTTTGGCCCACACACCTGTCAGCAATTAACTCACCTGTGACTCATGAGCTCATGCTATCTCTCTCCAGCAGAGTGGAACTATGACGTGGGGGACTAAAAACTGCTGGCCATTAAACTCCCCTCGGAGGAAGGCTGAGCCCCGTTCTTTACTTGCTGTCACTTTTCTATAACCTACAGACCTGGTTCCTGCAACATCAAGCCCGACACTCTATCCCGGCTATACTCCACCTCCAAGGACACGACCAAAGAGGCCACTGTCCTACCACCTACCTGCATCAACAGTTCCCTTTCATGGGAGATAGAGTTCGCCATTCTGAAGGTCCAGGACTCTGAACCCAATCCAGGTAGCTGAGTCAAAAAAACTGTCCCCAAATTTTATTGGTGCTGTTGAAATCGAAACCATGGTTAATCCTTTCTCTGCTCACCTTAAGTTACCCCGCATCCACATGTGCATCCACATTGTTTTTCATGTTTTCCAGTTGAAACCATATCTCTCCAGCCTTTTCCAGAACATCTCCACCCACTTGCATAATTGTCGACCACCTTGCCTTTTCCATCACCAGGATTATGGTGATATCTACATACTGTTCAGAACTGATGAGCACTCCTCATGTCCCTATCAGCACTCCTGATAGACAAGCTGGTGAGTCGCCGGGAGGCTCCCATTACGCCCCCCGCCCCCCCTTAGCGGGTAGTGTCATGGTCTCCCAATTCACCCTGGCTTCCTGTCGAGGTTTTCTTTCTCTCTCTCTCTCTCTCTCTCGCTCTCTCTCTCTCTCCTTTTCTCGCTTTCGCTTTCTCTCTCTCTCTCTCTCGCTCTCCTTTTCTCTCTCTCCTCTCGCTCTTTGTGTATTCTCGAGTAGCTTTTCTCACATATTTGTCCATGTGTTGTTATACATCCTTTGTGGTGTCTGCAGTCGCGTTTATACAGTGTGCATTGTTTTAAAAACTAGCCTTCAAAAGAACAGAGCAGCAAACTGAATTTCTTATCAGCAATATTTTGAGAAAAAAGCAGCTAAGCTTGAATAACATTGTGACCATATTGTCTGAAGGTAAATATGAATGCATTAATATTTTCAACGCAGAGCTTCTTTTCAGTAGGATTGGGAAAGTAAGTAATATAAATGTTGTTACGTTTCTACATGTAGAACAATTTATGAGTATTATTGTTATTATGAATGACTAAATATTGTAATAGTGCATTTCAATAAATTCTTTTATTTAGTTTGTTGTTCTATTTTTTTCAAGAGTATATTTAAAAATGGAAAAGAAAAAATACTATGCTCCAATTATTAACTTTACTTTTATGATTTTCTTTTTTTTCCTCTATAAGGAAAATATCAATACTAGAGCCTGGTTAATTTCAATTATAACTATGTGGGGTTTTTTTCAGATTTGTTAATACAGTTACAGAGAATACACAGAAATTCATTAATAATCCTTCTTATGCATATTCTAAAAATAGCCATATCTATTATTAGTTAATTCTCAGTTTTACTCTTTTTTTTCAGTCTCAGTTCCTCTTTTTCTTTCTTTTTCCCTGCTTTTATTAGAGACGTTTCATTCTTGGTCACCTCCTACCAAGTTTTTTTTTTCTTTTTGTCTGTCTTTTCACCTTTGCCCCTGTCTGTCTCTTTTTCCATCTGACGTGTATGTTCTTGAGAACCATGTCAGCTTGAATTGGTCATTATCTGCTTTTATCCCTCAAGGGCAGGTATTCAGGTTTCCTGTAGTTATGTCAGTGTGTGTGTGTGTGTGTGTGTGTGTGTGTGTGTGTGCACATGATAAAGAGAATAACAGCGAGAGAGGGAGACATGTCTGCTTCAATAATTCAAGGGATTGTTGTTCTGTGTTGTGTCTATGGGAAGAGAGAAAGAGAAGGACAAGAGGGGAATGAGAGCAAGAGACAGATTGGGAGGGGCAACAGAAGAGCAGCACAAAAAGATGAGGTTGGCAGAAAGACATGCCAAATATGATCACTGTAATCTTTAGTTCTAAATTACCCCAAGGTTTGTTACTACCTAATGGAGTGTTAATAGTGGAGTAAAAGTGTGATGATGACAGTTTTGTGCATGTTTCAGTGTTACAGCCTGTCAAATTTTAATTCTTGTAATTTCTCCTAAATTGCGTTAACCAGGCACAAAAATTTCAACCACAGAGCACGCCTGTGAGCAATGTCAGTTGGGCCGCACTAATCAAACTGTAGCTAGAGACAAACTTAACTATCTGGGTGCCAAAAGGTTTGCTGCTCCAACCCCCAGCAAACCGAGCCCTGGACCACAGCACATACACACAAACAACTGCAAAAAGAGTCTCAGTTCCATCTTATACTCGATGGATTTCTAGCCGGCCACCAAATTTTGTGTCCTTGATGAAAAGATTTTAGTTCACTAAGGAGAATCTTCCATTTTTAGGCCAACGCAAGGATTTCGGCTGCACTCGTCTCCAGTTACTCCAGCTCAGCAAAGAAATCCCATGGTCTTAGCTTCTCCACTGTGTCCTGTACTTCTTTGTGGTTGTTTCCATCTTCAGTCACACCATCCCATGACTGAGCAGAAGGTCCCACATTTGCATTCACAGCACCCCACTTACCTGCTGTACTGTTTTCCTGCTATTCTGTGTTTAAATATTTCTAGAAGTATAAATACTTTTACAAAAGGGATGCACTAAATTAGGAGATCATCTAACACTTCCCACTGTGCAAAGTCGGAGGGATTTCTTTTATATGTTCATCTTTAACTAGCAAATGATTTTATATAAATTCTCTTAACCCCAAAGGATAGTGAAGGAAAAAATTGATCCCTTACTTCTTTTAAGTACAGTGCTTTACAGTTATAGCACTCGATGCAAAAACTCACATTTCCACAGCTTTGAAGACTGTACTGGCTTTAAAGCCCCTGTTAAAGAAAATTAATCCAATTATTCTATCAATACAATGATACAGAATGATATACATTATGCCATTTTTAGTAAACGTTTTTGTAGGTGCACATTCAGTTCATCAGTTAATTCAAAATGTTTGCGACTGGTTTTTGGGACAATCACAACACCAGCACAGTATCATAGGTATCATTCAGTCAGTCGTCATCAGTCAATAATGCATTACTACTGGGTCTGTTTTTCATAAAGGTGATCATAAAATTCTATTTAAACAGACTGATGAATCATATTGGTCTGCTGGGAAAGCTTTAAATTGTTTTATAATTAACAAATGAATTTATTAATTAATTAATTTAAATTAATTCTTATTCTTCTAGTAGAAAATTCTTTGTTGCAGTTGATTATAGCTTTTATGGGCATGCCTTATGGATTAGCTTTGACATGCATGCACACACATATATAAATATATCCTGATGATACAGAACCCTGCTTTAAAAAAAAAACAAAAAAAAACATTTTAGATAATATTATGTGGAAATCACAAAACTTTTTGTTGTTCAGTCAAGATAAAACTGCATTTTTAGTAAAAGAGGTAATAGGGTCTAAAGCATAGGGTTGGATATTGATCATAAAATTGAATTCCCTTGGGCATATTCCAAGCGATCAAGCAAGAAAACTAGGAATGATCTTTGACTCAGATTTTAACTTTAGAGCTCATGCGGGGTTTGTAACTAAATCCACCTTTTATCACTTTAAAAATACAGCGATTTTGAGAAACTGCTACATACTCTTATATCTAGTAGGCTCGACTACTGCAGTGCTCCACTTTGTGGTCTACCACTCCAATTGATTCAAAATGCTACAGAATGTGACTAGAGTCAGAAGAAGAGAACACATTACAACTGTTTTAAAGTCACCACACTGAATTCCTGTCAGCTTAAATATAGAATTTATGATAATTTGACTTGTTTCACAAGCACTTTGTAGTGTTGCTCCACTATGCCTCACATGCTTACATTGTTGCAATCAGCACAGCCCCTAAGCTCCTCTGGAACAAGTTTGTTGGTTGTGCAGGACACAAGCCTTTGGGGAGGTCTTTTTTTTTTTTTTTAGCTTTTATTATGCCTTCAGCAACTGGAACAGTGTGGTGAAGGACTACAAACTGCTGGAAGTGAAGTACCTGGTCAACTTGGTTTTTGATTGAGTGTGCCAAAGACACTGCTCACTTTATTTTTATTTACTTATTTCATTGTATCCAAGTTGTGTTTCTATTCAATTTATTTGTATTTGTGTAATGCATTATATTAATTTAACTGTAATTTTCATTTATATTTTATTAATGAGTATTAATTAGTATCTGAACGCACAGTCCTTGTCTTGTGTTTTTTCTCTCTCTTAAATCGGTTTATTTATTTATTTATCTATTCTGTTTATATTGTTGTCTTTACTGTTTTTGTTGTCCTTACTGTTTTACTGTGTTGCTATCCTGTTTTATTTCTACCTCTATTTATTGTATTGCTTGTATACATTTATTATATTGCTTGGGTCAGTGAGGACCGATATTTCATCTGTGCTGTATGCCGTGCATGTATAGCACATTTGACAATAAGGTTGATTTGACTTGACTAATGATTATTGTTGATATTAATTGTTTCTAATTTTTGGCTATGGGCAATAAAGCCTATGGGCCTATTGCTCATAGGCTGTTTTAAATGTGAAATGATTTATATATGATTTCTTGTCCTTTCTTCCTTATCATTGTATGCTTTTTGTTTAGTCTTATAACATGTTCCCCTCTATTTTTATTATCTTTGCTTGCCTTTCTGTAAAAGTCACCACACACCAGTGTTGGTGTAATCCCACTGCTGGTGCCAAGCCTGGATAAGAAGAAGGTTTGCATCAGGAAGGGCATATGATGTAATATCTGTGCCAAACCAAACGTGTTGATCCATTCTCTGTGGTGACTCGTTGGGAAATAAGGGAGCAGCTGAAAGTACCTTCGAAGTACTTTTAGATCAGTATATCTAAAATATCATCCTTAAGCCAGTTAATGCACGCCCTTGTCCATGTACCCTGAATTAATTTCCAGTGTTACTTGAACAATGACAACAACTCTCTGACTCCTTACTCACAGTTGTTATGGAAATGCTGCCATTTTTTATATGACTTCATCCAGGAGTCTTGGCTATAGTAACTTATTGGCAGCTAAACCATAAAACTTTAAACTATTCTTAAATACACAAAAAGCCTGGAAACTACATCATAGACACACAACAGTCAAACTGTCAGGGCACACCTGGATATTTTCTGTGCTCGAAATGTCTGCCTCCTTGGATTGCTATGCTTTTCACCTTTTTCTAAATTCTTTCACTGTGAGATAATTGAGACGGTGATACATGAATGGTGCATGATTTCAGACGAGTTAAGAGTCTGACTTAACTGAAAAAGATGTCAAACTCTAAGATTATACAGCTATTCATTGCTACTATTTTGCCCAAAATACTTTACAACATGCTTCAGAAGATTTCCTGTACAATACATGTATTTTGTTAATGTGTACCTTTAATACGTGTGTGTGATACAGCTTGGAGACTGGGTTTATTGGACCTTTAAGAAAATGTATTATCAGTGGTTTCTCAGCCAAATGCAATTTCATTGATCATTGCTTTACAGTGCTGTTGCCTTTCTTTAACGTATTTGTGAAATATTAAAAATATCTGAAATTCAGTCCAATCCATCCTTTGATCTTCTGCTGCTTGTCCAGATCTGGGTTGTTGGTGTAGCAGTCTAAGCAGAGATGCCCACACCTCTCTCTCCCTCATCTCCATCAGCTCTTTATGGGGAACACACTGGGGCACTCCCAAACCAGCTAAGAGGCATAATCTGTCCACCTGACTTTACAAGCCTTTACAAACAGTTATATTTAAGCACCATGGACAGCTGCCTGGACCACCTTAACTGGCCCCTTTCAACATAAAACAGTAGCAGCTCTATTCTGAGCACCTCTTGATTGACCAAACCCTTCACCTTGCTTCTAAGAAGGAGCCCAGGAAACTTTTTTCCACCACTTTTATTTGTGATCCTATTCTTTCAGCAACTACCTCCAGTATTTCTTTCGTATTTCTTCCTGTATTAGTGAGGATGCTGCATCAAACCATCTGTCAATCTCTCACTCCCATCATCCCGTACAAACAAACCTCCAAATGCTTAAACTACTCGTCCAGTTGGAGCATCCCACCCAGAGTAGACACTCTGAGAACCAAAGCTGAGTATCTCATCCTTGAGATTCTCATTCTCATTCTCACCACTTCACACTCTCCAGTGCAATCTGAAGGTCGTTGCTGGCACTTAAATGTGAATGCCTTATACAATTTGAAAATGAAATGTTTATTTGATCATGTAATTGTTAGGATGTTAGCAAAATTGCAAAAATACAATAGTTAATGTTGCATAATATTGTAGTCACAGTCATCTTGGCTAATTTAATTAGTTTTGTTGAAAATGTGGCCTTCTGTGTGTTGAATGAGATTTATAATTGTATCTCTGTGGCTTACTAGAGTTTAGAAGCTGAAATATTCCAACACCATGGGCAGCTTCATGGTGTTGGAATGTTGTTTTATGGCTGCTCTGACTGAAGAAAGCTAATAATATTTCCCATGCACTACACATGCACATGCACACCTTTTCTCCCTGAGGTCATGTGGTTAAATACAAAAAAAAACAAAAACCCACAAACAAAAAGCTGACTGATTTGAATTGAAAAAAATATTGTGTGATAAATTGTACAGTTATTGCTAAAAATCATGTAATTCTATTTAATCTTGCGATTAAAGCAATCAAGGTTTGTATAATTTAAAGAAGTGTGTGGTGTGATGCAGTTGCTTAATTTATCTGCATCTGTCACTTTACCATGTCTCATTCTACCTTTCTAACCATGCCAGAGAACTTGGGCTGTAAACAATATGCTTGTGTGCTCATGTGAGCATTGCTGACTCTGCAAAGTGTGTTTGTGTCAGAGGTAAATTTCTGTAGCCCCTTTGGTGTGGAAAGCAGCAAAAAGAAGATAAAATATTCAAAGCTGCTGTCCCATGTGTGTATGTGCCTGTGTGCATTGTGTGTTACTGCATTTGTTGCAGAGCAGCTTCTTAGAGCAACACTATAGGAAAGCCTTTGATTTTAGTTTCAAAGCATCAATGAGTGCACACACACGAGCACCGTGGCCAGTTGTCTCCTGGTTGTGCCTGACTTGTAAATCTCTTCATTAGTGGAAGTCCAATAGAGAAATCAAGGGTTCTGATTGGAGTGTTGAATCTATCATCACGACCCCCAACATGACTCACTTGAGCCTCTAATTAAAGCTCTAAATCACTAATTCCCAAAGGCCTCTCCTTTCTTCTCTTCTGCTCAACATACCATCAACATTTTAGGGATCGTTTGAGGTCAGAGAATTTCACATATCACCTTGATGTTTGACATGTAGTTTTAATGTGTTTGCCACCATATCTCTGTCCACTGCAGCAGTCAGCCTGCCTTACTGGGATATAGTTCACTTTAAGCTAACCAAATCACTGTTATTGTTTAAAGGGTTGATTTGATGGCTGAATAATTTGAAGCCCAATCAATTCTTTTTTCCCTTCACTGATCTTAAACTTAAAATAAAAAAAATAAAATTACCTGCTGATCAAAATTAGTACAGTTAGTTCACCAAATAGGTTTTGAGATACTTTTCAATGTCAAAATGATGGTGGCATGCGATGAAAGGACGACCACAGTTAGATCTATGGAAAATTAACATGCCTTTTTTTTCATGTTTGTTTAAAATATATGTTTGTTAAAACATAACTTTATCTTGTCTCTTTGTTTTGTGGATGTAGGGAAGCACACACATCTGTCAGCAGCAGTGAATTGTTTTGTCATTACATTGCTGCATGACTGACAATTTCATTTACCTAATAACAGAGATAATGACACCACTCATGCAGTATATGGAGGGTTAAATAACCTTGTTAGGAAGCGCCAAGTGGAGCTGTCAGCACGCCAAGCTGTACAATAAAGCTGTCACCCCACTCTGTGATAAATCAAACTAGTGCAGCATAAAATGTTTCAGCTCTGTGTTGATATGAGGCAAATGACCAATATATCCAATAATTAAGCTATAGGAACTTTTTTAATTAACTCCAAGTGATTTTAATACCCTATGCCTTCAGTGTCTTTTTTATCATGAAACACTGATTCATATTTGTATTTGGCATACAACATTTGCACAGATGTTGTCAATACACTCAGTAGTAATCAGAAAGTGTTTGGGATATTTGCAGCACACAGATCCAGATCACTGAGAAAACATCTAAGGACATCAAAACTCAGTGATGTACTCTGTGAGACAGATCATTTGGTGACATTTAGGTTTCTGTTTTACATTACTTTTTGCAATTTTGCCTCTATAGTTTTACAGGTCCAGATGCCAGATATTGTAGTATCCTAAAAATGTGTTGAGCATGTCTGGATGTCTGGATTTATAAAGCATGTAATATTGCTATAAACCTGTGGCCTTTTAATGTCACTGGATTTACATGCATGAGTCTCTAAGCTTTACCACACAACAGCAAAAAAGCTGCAGTGCAGCACAGAGAATATTAATTTTTTATTCTTTCACAGTAACTTGTCAACTGTCACTTTCACTCTGCTTGTTCTATCAGGTACATTGCTTTGTGTCACAAGAGAGTTTGTAGTTGGCACTGCAGACTATAATCATTTTTTCTAGCATCAAAAACAAACAAACAAACAAAACTTTTTTAGCTCCTGAAATTACATTTTTCAAAAATATGATAAAACTCAGTATGAGTTTTAGAATTACATCTGGCAAGTCAAAAGAGAGAAAAGAAACAGAGAAGAAGTGTAATAGCTTGTTAGCTGCATTCATTATCTATCTGTCTGTTTGTCTGTCCGAGTGTTGAATCTTTGGGGTGTTTGTTTTTTATGGTTTTTTTTGTTTGTTTTTTGTTTTGTTTTGTTTTTTGTTTTTTGTTTTGTTTTTTGTTTTTTTTTTTGGGGGGGGGGGGCTTTTTTGTTTTTTTGT
>VURO01003005.1:0-10583 GCA_015108175.1 Pelvicachromis taeniatus | reverse complement strand
GGGTCATTATTGTTCTTAAGCTCTGAGCTTTTCAAAAACTCCTTCCAGGGTTAAGATTTTCAGAAACGCCAAGAAGTTTTCTTGAATGTGCCCTTTTCTTCTTGTTTTATGTCAGACTGTGTGCCATGCTGTTGTTTGGAGGCTTCTGACTGGCTAACATTTCTGTGCAGTTAGGGTTTTATTGCAGCATGCGGTTGACAGTGCTTGATATCGGTTTGGCATTTTCACATAGATGGGAGATCATCAGAGCAAAACTGGACATAACCCCAGATTTTGATTTTGAATGGTTACCCTGAGTTTTTGGTTTATCTATTCTAGCCCCCCCAGTATCCCTTGTTTCTTCTCAGTTGTGAGTTTTTGTATCAAATTTTGTCTTGTTTCCTCCTTAATTCCTGTTTTACTTTGTTTGCATCTCATGTGTCTTGTGTGAGTTTTACATTTTGTTCTTGATTACCTTGATTATGTTTAGCTGTTTGTTTTTTCCCTATTGTTTCCCCCTGCCCAATTAACTTCAAATGTATTTCTAGCTGTGTGTTGTTTTTAGTCCATGTTAGAGTCTCTTTTATTTCCCTTGTGAGGTCCCTGGTTAATAACTTGAATATTTGAATGATTTCTGACAGTTTCCTGCTTTTCTCTTTTCATTATTACCCTGGAATTCTGCAGCAACCTAAGACAAGGTTTGTTTTCAGTAACATTTTGCCTGTTTT
Organism: Pelvicachromis taeniatus; assembly: GCA_015108175.1. NCBI lineage: Eukaryota > Metazoa > Chordata > Actinopteri > Cichliformes > Cichlidae > Pelvicachromis > Pelvicachromis taeniatus. Next base: position 9,876 of record VURO01003005.1, on the reverse strand, counting down.
TGGAGTCCTGCATTTTGGTCCATCTTTCCTGAACAGGATGTGCTAAATAAGAATAAAACTATAAATGTTACCATTGAGCATTGAGGCACTTTACTAACTGTTGATTGAACATATGAATGTGTTTCTTGTCACACCGGTTTGACAGCTATTGTACTAGCATTAAGCACTGAGATTAAACATTGATTTCTGTTTACGTTTTTATGCAAATACATTTGTCTTAGTAAATCTTCTGTGTTTCTTCACACTGAGTCTTCCTATGACAGTACGATATGCTTTACGTGCACTTTTGTCCAGATTTGTGAATTTGAAGAGAAATAATTAACTATGAATCATTGCTGACAGATTGGAGTCACATAAGGTATGATTCATGGTTAACTGTGGGTACTGAAAGCAGAAAGGTGTTCCTAATCAAAAAATCTCATCTTATTTACAATGAGGAGGATGGAAGGCAAAAGGCACAGTGAGGAGAAGCAGCTGCTAAAATGTGGGAAAGTGTTGCACACGATTGTCATAAATGACCCCATCACCTGACCAGACACGTTCACCCCCTTTCCTTTTGTTACTGTTGTCTTTGATCCTGTTACCCTGTGTTCTTTAGCCAAAGGATACCCAGTGATTAATGTCACCCCTCCCCTTATTTTCTTTATAAATGGTATGCTTGTAGATGGTCCATAGTCAGCTTACCTGCCCTTCACTCTCTGGGTTGGTAAGCCTACCATATACTAGAATACTTAATAACCCACCACCACAGCCAACCCTGGAAACACAGGACATGGAGTCATTTGCTTGACAGAGCGAACAAGGGTGATAGAATATGGAAGGGGAAAAAGACACAGGAATGTTTGTGAAATCCTGCTGGTTTCCCTGTTCTCTGTTCACCACCCTCCCGTTTCCCTGCCTTTTCTGCTACCTCTTTTTGTTTCATGAATATTTTCCTGAAGGCATGTTTTTATTATTCTTTGCTTTCTCCCATACCCTCACAGCACAGACTCTTTGACCTATTGTCATCGAGTCTCTCTTTTCTTCTGAAACTGTGACAGATACAGTAGCATGAGGGGATTACTTTGAATTACTTTAAAGCAGCGTAATATTTATCAAGTCAAGAAAAGTATCACCCAGGTGTGTGTGTAGTTTGTGAAATGTAAATTTATTTAAGGTCAAGGAAAAAGGAAGGGGGGGAATAGAAAAAAATAGTAATGAAAATAATTTTCCTATTTATATATTATTTGTATTTTTTTAACAGCTATTCTGCCCGGAGACGATAAAACGACATTGATACACATAACTATGAAATTATAAATTCACTTCTGTGTCTTTTTTTCTTGAGTGTCTCAGTGTTCATTCTGGTGGGTGTGTCTTCTGGGCTGGCAGACGGTGCAGCATATTGATAAGCAGAGTAGAGCCTATTATCTTGTTTGGCCTGCAGCCTGAATGCCACTGGTGATTTTCTGTTTCTGGTCATAAACCACATTCACAGTTATCACAGAGCCAGCGGGGCACAGGGCGGTTTACATCACGTGATGTCTGCAATTTCTTTATTCATTAACTCCAATCTTCACAGCCACAAGTCTGGCTTGTTGTCATTGTTTCTTTTCAGTCTAGTCATTTCTCGCTCGTGTGTTTGTTGTGTGCCTCTAGCAGGCTTCCTCCGGGACAAAATTTGTCATCTGGAGAGGAAATGAAACATTCTTTATTTTATCTGCATTTGAAAAAGAGAAGTCCCAATATTTTAGCTTTTTGTAGCGTCCTCGTTTTGCCACTGCAGCAGCACAGACTTTTTGCTCTGTTGTCAATGTGTCTGGTTCCGTTGTATTAAAGGCACAGTAATTCAAAATCCCATTTTGTGTTAAATCACCATAGCAACAGTCACAATTATTGACATAATCTTCCATATTTTTTCTGTTTTTAACTCTGAGGAGATTTGTCACAAGAGTCTTTGGTTTAAGAGTTTCAGTATGAGGACTGGCAACATATTTGAGTTTATCCACTAATAAATGGGTGAGGAGGCTAAGCAGTAATGTGTTTATGCGCCACCTAGGCCCTTTATTGTTCATCACACAGTAGTCTGTCTATCCGCTATTTCATAAGCTTTTAATACTTAAAAGAAAAGCTGAGATGTAAGAGATTTGTTTGGATCTCAGCATAACTCCACCCTGAATTCTTCTTCATGTAGATCTACAGCCTTCATTTAACTGTCTCTGTCGGTGAATATATCATCAGGGAAACAGACTGAAGAGTGAAACAGATGGACTACCTATAACTGAGGCATTCAAAATAATATAATCTTACAGAGTCCCTATTGTTTGTTTAGCAGGTGGCCATTATCAGTTCCTGTGCCAAAGACAATCCAAACCAGCAGCTGGTGTTAGCTGAATAGTAATTTTGGACTCTGATGTATCCATTTTAGAAACATGTTATTAACTGAAGTTTGTTGTTTGTTATCAGTAGAATGCAGCCAGCGTTATAGTAAACAAGTATTGTGTAGTATTTCCTTTTTTTTTTTAATGGAAAACCCCAACAGAGTCAAGAAAAGAGTAAAATACAGAATCGTGTCAAATTCCAATTCAATTTTAATGTGAACATCTTGATTAATGCTTGTGTCATCTCTGTAATTATGGTGTTCATAAATGCTGCGACGATGATGGTTGTGGTTTTGATTACTTTGCTTATTGGCTGAAGCCGTGCTTGTGATTCAGTCAGCCTGCTTTCGACTCTTTCAACAAATAACAGCATTGTGCAGAGGGAGAGATGAGCTTAATAAGATTGTGCCAATCGAAAAAATTTGTTTTTGTCTCTGCATGTTGCACAATGCAAAATAAGCAAAATATATACAAAAAAATCCCCTTCTGATTAAAAACCAGAAATGTCATAATTTGTAAGTAATTTGTCATTTGAAATTACTCTTCAAGTTATGGAAAAAGAATAGAATTATGTATATTTCTCAAAATGAGGATGCCTTGTCTTAGGAATATCTAATTTAAACTAATAATCAGTAATATTGTCTATATTGTCTATTCCAATGAACTATTTTGCAATTCCAAAAATATATGAGGTGGATGACTTTAGCATGAAAGCAAGAAAAAACAAGAAAAAAACCCCATTGCATTTGAGGATTTGAAGAAAACAAAAGAAAATAGCATTATTTTCCAACGTAAATAACAAGTACAGTCACCATAGAGGGAAGACTGAAGATATGGAGCAGGTGTGACTCGGGAAACCCGCGTGTGACATAAGATATAAAGACAAAATGTTCATCATACAGCAGATCTAACAAAAGTCACTGGATTAGTTCAAGGAGAGAACAGTAAATCGGTTTGGTTGAGGCTATGTAGCCTCACTCTCAACCAAAACTGAACCCAAAAACGCTCATCTGAATTTTGTGATTCATAGTAAGTAAAACTGTCGTCTGCTTATTTTCATCACACTATAACAAAATCAGCATAATTCAAATGGATGATAAAATACATTTTTCATAATAGGGTATTAAATGATAAGGGTGTGGTTATTTTTCCAGCACCAAGCTTTTCCATGCAATACATATTCAGGATTTTACATACACCTCTGTGTAATCTGAAGAAAACAAGTGACTAGCCTTGTTTATTTATTATTGATCAGGGTAAAACACCAGAGGTGCTCTTGCTGCCTGTTAAGTCAGAACACGATAGATATGGCTAAAGGGAGCATTGATTTTTTTTTCTTCTGCCTGGAAAGCTTCTTATAATCATTAAAGTGCAATGAGACCTCAATTTGTTTTGGTGACATTAATATTTGTAAGTGGTGGCTCTTTGCATTTTCTTCTGCCCTCTTCTCAATGTATTTATGTTCAAATGGTTTAAGCAGTCTATACAAATTCATTCATTCAAATGCATACAGTAGCCGCACGCAAAACATCAGATTGCTTGTGTAGGGAGGAGAAGAAGACAAAGAAATACTGTGTATGTTGTGTTTCTTGGTGGTGCAGTAAATGCAAACAGGCTGTTTGGTGAATTTAATTTAATATCGGTACAAAGGTGCCGAACCAATTAGTGGTTTAATTGATTAATTTCAAATTCTCACATGTTCCAGGTTCTCACAGGATCTGATGTGTATATGCCCTCCCCCACAAATATGTCCCACCAGTCATCAGATACCCTGCTGGAATAATAGGCTGGCTACAGGAGATGCCACTGATGTCAAGATATGAGTACTCCTCCCAATGCACAGACCTTTCCACCCAAAGTCCAGCACCCTGAGGCTGTATGAGCAACAGAAAGAGGGAGGGCAAGGATTAGTGAGTGTCAAAGACACAATCCAGGATGAAATGAGAACCGTCCATGAATACATCAGGTAGATGGCCCTGTGAGATGAGCTGTTACACGAGTGCCTCAGGCAGCAGAGGGCTGATAAGGCACAGCAGAAGAGAATACTGTAGATCAAGAAGACAACCAATCTGCTCCATGCAATGCACCATCAACAGATATTGGAACTGGTTGGCATGTGTGCCTAGAAAAGTCTGACCTAAAGGACTTGCGATGCCATGATCAGAACCTCTTTTGTGCATGGCGGCACAAAAAAAGATCCGAAGCACTTGATCGATAGAAGCAGGAGTTCCACAGCTGAGACAAGCCAAGTTGCAGGATGTGTAAAGGTGCCTTGGAGATTCATTAGCTTGAAGCACCACGTTTAACAACACTGACTTGAAGTAATGGTTTTCTGTATGACTTTATCGCAGTCTCTCGTGTAATGTGGAGGAATTACTCCCGCTCTTGTTCACAATGTTTCTTCAGTTCAAAGAGTTCAGTTCATATTTGTATTTGTTTATTCACAGATGTCCAGCCACAGCATTTGTTTGACGCTCCTGATCGACAAATGGACAAACCTTCTGCTTTTATACAGGTGCTCAAACTTGCTGATGATCAATTAATCAAGAGCATTTGATTAGCAGAAACCACTTACCCTCTCTTCTTGTGGAGGCGGTAATGTTGTAATTAGTTTTCATAGCACTGTGTGCTTTCTTTTTCATATGACTGCATATTTGTATGTGCATCTCTGTATACGTTTGGGATAAAAATTAACAAATTAAAAGAACATTTACCCTGCATTTTGAAAAATTACTTAAGCAGTGCATCTAAGTGTAAAACCAGGGGATCATTTACATGTGTGCACACGTAAAAAAATTGGGAGTGACAGATCTGTGCAAATGCATGTGTGTGAATAATGCCATTTCCTTTCAAAAGCTTTTTGTTCTAAATTATGAATTAAAAAAATAAATGTGGGAGGAGTGGGATGCCATGGACATTTTTAGCATTTTCTGATTTTAGATCAGCTAACTGGGTTCAATAATCTGCAAAAGAGGTTCACATTTTATATGCAACATAAAAAAAACCCTGACAGCATTGCTACTCTATTCAGTTTGGCCATTTATGTTTCTCGGCTTTTCTGTAGAGCGCCATTCATATAAAAGTCCTGTTTACTGTACATGGGCAGGCAGTATACAGGCACAGTGGGGTGGTTTAGTTGGTTAAGATGGTTCTGAATTACTTGCTACCATTTAACAAAAAGTGTCTTTTTTAAATGATCATCCCACTGACTGTTTAAGCGGCCATTAGTCAGCTTTGTTATTCACATCAGGGCTCTAAAACTCTGGAGTACCTTCAGCATCAGGCTGTGCTTCACAAAGCTTCATCCAAGATAAATCAACATTTGCAGCTTGCTTTCAGAACATGTTTCTAAGTTTCTCTGTTAACTTGGGTAACAGGAAAGTAGACAATTAGTAATTCGAATGGTGCTTAGTACATGATTTATTAATTAAGCTGTATTTTCAATAATTAGGTTATTTTGGGTTTACACATTTTTTTTTTCCAAATCTATAACACATTTATCCAAATGCAATGTGGATAACGAAAATCAAACTTCTGCCGAATGTATTAAACAAGACGCTTGACTCTGCTTTCCAGTGAGGATCTGACGGAGTGCCGTCTTGATGATGTAATAAAAAACTAAAACAGCCTCTCCGGAGCCTGTCTGAAAGGCTCAACTGACTGATGCTGACAATGAAAATGCATTTTCACATCCAGTGTCATCAATACTTGTTTATTGCAAAATGACATCACAGCTGTTCGGTACATTCATGTACTGAATGTGATGTCACATTTATTTCTCCTATAGAGCTCTCACTGTGACGCTGCAGAAATGCACTAAATAGACGATTGGCACTTCATGACCAGGCCTTCCTCAGACGATCAGAATTGAAGATAATGCAATAGGAAGACAGAGAGTTGTATTCTCAAGAGGACTCATTAGATTCCTTGTAGTGCTGGTTGAGAGACACTGGGAAAGATTTTGAAATACTGTGGGATTGCTATTAAGATGATTTGAGAGACTTTATAAGAAGCAACATCAGTCACTGAAATGCAATGATAGAATTGGGAAAATTATAAATAAAACTGGGAAATAATGAATTATGTGATTTCCTTCTTTGTTTCTGGAGTAAGACTTTCAGCTTCCTCTAAGATGATGTGAAACGAGACCACAGCTGCTGTGTTCTTGAGAGTCGAGCATGTGCACGTGTTGAGCAGGAATTAGTCTTTGAAATCTTGACTCTTTGATCAGTGATAATGCGGGTGCCGCGCACGTTCTCCTCCTCATGTTGCCGACAATATACAATCGACAACAAAATCACGTCTTTGTTTTTTTTGGCCAAAGAAACTGAAGCTTAAAGTAGAAATATAGCTTTAGTAACAAAGATGAAATAGATAATGATAAGGCCGGTAAATTAAACCACAAGAGTTTTCCAACTCCTTATTCTCAGGAAGTGATTAAAAGTGTTAAATATGTTGTCTTCTTTTTGGGGGGGATGGAGGACGGATTGTTACTTTTTTTTATGGTGAAGCACTAAACATTAGGGCCAGCCTTGATGACTGTAAAAGAGAGATGATGCAGCTTCTTAGCTGCTAACCTGGGGGCCTGCATCATTCATGGTTAATATGGTTCGCACGGTGTGGTTGTTGTTGTTTTCTTGTATTCAGCTTATTCCTGTGCAGTGTGACTCTCCCTCTTCCCTTGGGTTTACTCAGGACAAGAAAGTGAGTGGAATCCTTGATTTGTTGGTGCAGTCTTTGGCTTTAAAACAAACCACAGTATACACACATGCACAGGATGTGGCATGGCAACTAATATGTTTATTGAGAGGACATCATGACGTCGTTGTATTTTATATTTAAAAAAATCTAAGAGTCTATTCATCTGGAGAGTTGTGGCTCAGGAAGCATTGTGGGATGTTGACTGCTGGTCATAGCAGCTATGTGTTTGGCAGCTCAGTTGTAAATTACTTTTTGTATATGTACTTTAAGTATATGCACATTTTATGGTTCCAAAACAACTGCTCACTATTTAAATATATAACAGAGTAAGCAAAGGATGAAATCATAGTCCCTCTGTGTTTTGGTAACCGCACAGTTCCTGTCTTTAGAAGTACTCTTGCACCCTTGCAATAATAAAGAGACTTGTGAGTGACCTCTGACACGCCATTGTAAAACAGAGATACGAGGCCTGTGTGCTCAGCTGCAGGGAAACTTTTTCAACTTTTCTCCACTAAAGAATCCACATTCTCCAGCTAAAAGGTCACTGACAAAGAAGAGAAAAACGCTAGCACTGCCGTGGCTTCCCTGAGATGGAGGCCTCTAGGAGCTGCCAAAGAACATCACAGTGATTATGGGGGGTTTTTTTGTTGTTGTTTTTTTCAATCTGATTTTGTCTCTGCATGTGAGGACAAACTGGTGAACATCCCATATGTGCAGCACAAAGCAACTGCTAGTGGGGCACAGATGACGACAGAGAAAAACTGGTTGAAATGACATTGATTAATTAATTTAGAATTCAACTTAAATCCTGTTTTTGTTTGTTAATGAAATACAATTTACAGGAGTGTGGATGTGAACTTTTCCCAGACACTGAAGTGGGGCATGCAAGGGGAAGTTTGAGAACCTATGGCCTAGACTGAGGAACGTCTCCTGGCTCAGTTATACTGTTACACTGCACTTTTAAGGTTAAAAAAAGTGTTATGCAATTGCAGTCAATTTGCCGTTTTCCATAGGTATTGATTTGAACTTGCATCTGCTTTTCAAAACAAGTGCACTTGGATGTGTTTATTATGACTGTGCATTTGTGTGTATATTACACTATCTACTAATTAAGTATTGATTACTGCAGCAGTTTGCCTCTCTTCAAAACCAGATGCAAAGCCGTGTGGCTGTGAGTGAAGCTTCATCATCTCCTTGGCACCGCATCTAATATTTAGCACTATACCTGCCTGTTCATATAAATGAGACACTGCCTGTCAAAGCTGTAGACATGAATATGGGATTGAATCCAGATGAGCTCTACTCCAGGAAAGCAAACACCATTTTATATTAACTTTCTCTTCTTTCCTCCTCTCCTATCTCAATGCATTCCCTTAATATCTTCTCACCTCTGTCAGTCCATATTTCTCCTCTGCAGTGTATTTGTTCGCTTTTTTTTTCTCTCTCTCAGAAATCCTTGAAACTGACGTACTTGCCATTCATTCCCATTTCAGTCATCATCCATCCTATCAGCTACACATCCCTCTTTCCATCAACATTGTTTTCACCTTTCCCTGTTTTTCCATCTGTCCTCTAGGCCCATTATTGGATGTGCAATCCCACTGACAAGCTTGGAGGGCGAAAATTCACTTGTTGCAGTTTCAGAGGCAAACTTTGTACAACTAAGTTCGGAGACTGAGAGCCGTTGCACATCCAATGATAAATAATATTCCTTGTCTCTGTCTGCAGAAATAAGTTGCTTAGTGCTCTACATATACTCAATATATGAGTTGATTCACGTGTATATGGCAATGGTAAGCCAGGCAACAACATTTCGTACAATGTGTAGAAACGCTGTATTCAATATTAGAGGAGTGAAGCTGTGATTTTTTTCAGATGTTTAGAGTGCTCTCTAAGCCAGAGGTGGCTCTAGTGTGCCATTCATTTCAAACTTAGAAAATGTTACTTCCCAGTAGAGCCAATGTTTGTGTGTTTATATAGTGTACAGATATTAAATATTAATACGACATAGTTCATGTTATTTTTCAGGCTGTGTGCAATACATCTTAAAGATTAGCAGCATATAATGCTTGCGTAACCTGTGGGGAAAGACACTGTTGCAAGTAAAACATACATATAAGTGATATGTATATTTTTTGTGCTCTCAGGTTAACGCGATTATTTTTTTTTTATGCACTCGACCCATGTGAAGCGCAGACAAAATGCCTGAAATGTGTTGACTGAGACATTTCAGGGATTTTGAGTCAGTCTGCGCTCCAGATGGGTTAATTGTTAATCGCGTACGCGTTAACGCCCAGTAACCCCTAACACTGATCAATCTGCGTTGACTTGTTAACCAATTTATTAGCCAATTTGAACACGTTAAGACTGAGAACACTAATATTTTTATAACCTCGTTTACTTTTGTCAAAGCAAACAAGCAACAAGCGCATAACTTTTTTTTGGTGATTTTATACTTTTTCGGTTTAGAAAATATGTTTCATGTAATTAAATAGCCACGGCATTGTATGAATCACATGATTACAACAGGTATTACCTTGTGTCTTTTTCCCTCTCACAGCACCAACGTTTCTTTTAAACTTGTCTCTTTGCTGCTGTTCTTTTTTTATTTGCAGTGCATTTGACCACTACGGAAGCCGAGAGCGGCCGTATCCGTTAATAATATTTTTCTCTCGTTTTCTCGTGATAACGACTTATTTATCTCGTTATCACGAGAAAACGAATCATGTTATGTTATTACGAGATGATTAAAACGTTGTTCTCGGGACAAACGTTTGTCAATTAATTGTTGAAAATGGCACATGAAGGAGCGTTG
>VURO01003004.1:0-11855 GCA_015108175.1 Pelvicachromis taeniatus | reverse complement strand
GGCATGGAGACAGACTTGCAGTTTGTGGTATTCTACCCTCTGCCCAAGAGATTCCGCCCATTTTCCAGTGCAGGTCAAATACATTTACCCTTCAGCCCACCCCACGCAAACACACATAAACTACTGTCGCTTTACACCTTCACTGGCCTTCGACAGAAAGACACCATGTTGTTAATGAAAACTCAGAGTCATTAAAATGAGTCAGTGTGGCCTGACTGCACTCACATGATCCGTTTCTCCTTGTATGTGACCAGCTTGACCTGACAGTACACAGGCCTAATCCACCTGCTATCTCAAGGAAGCAGACAGACTGAGGAGCCCCGTAGCGTGGCGCTACCATCTTTTTCTGGTCATTACCGGCACTAGGCCTCTCAACACGGATAGAAGCAATGAAGGAGAACCTCAATAAATGATCAGTGTGCTCTGCCAGCGCCAACACATGCTGCATCTGCTACCTCCCTATTGCTGGAAGACAATCTTCCCATTTTCCTCCTTCACAGATTGTACAACCCATAGCCTCTCCAGTATGATAGGATAAACCTTCCAAATTTGCCATACAGTTATAATATAAGACAGTCCAGTCTAATATCCTAAATCTGGCTAAGGAAGTGGTTGATTGCCCAGGCCTACGAGGACTTCAGAAGCCCACCTCTTCTCAAGCCCCACAGGGATGAATGAGGCCCATTATGTGCTGAAGTTTGTAATGATGCTTTTGATTAGTGAGTTGTCAGGAGGAACTGGCCGTATGCTCATCACAGCGTTGTTTAGCACGTTAAGGCCTCCATAAAGATGAGTGTTTTTTGAGAAAAGATGAAAAAGCAGCAGGCATGTGCCTAATGAAGTCTCAAGCTTATAGCCCCTCTCATGACAGGATAATTACACCAAATGCTTCTAGCGAACACTTCAAAGGACATTTATCCTTGTGCCAACACTAAGCAATACATCTCACCAATCAAGATGGCCTGACCCTAATCAAGTCCCCCTGGCTTGTCTGTAATGTCTTCTGCCCAGTGACTCATTGGTCTGCAGAGTGAACTGTATTCAAATCCCGACCATGCTCAATATACTTGGCTAGTACAAAGTACAATGGAATTTTTCTTTCCGACATTCTTGCAGAAACATGTTAAGCTAGGCCCATAGTATGTAACAATGTGTCACATGCAATGCTCTTAAAGAGGGAAAACAGAATATACACAGCAAACTGTACACTTCAAATAAAAAATGAAAAGAAACAAAACAGAAATGCACGAGACGCTAACTGACCTCATGTGGGTCTTCTTTAATTTAGTTTTAATTTGTAACATGTCTCACAGAATCAGTGGCACAATGATTCAGTTACACACCAGGTGATAATAGGTTTTTTTCTGTGGTAAGATGTCAATAGAGATTTTAGGGTGCAAAACATTCTGATGTGATAAATAAGCTAAAATTAGGTCTGACAAGATACTTAATCAAATGTATTATATATCATATCATAACTCAGCACCACCATTGACTCTGCTGTGATTAGGGATGCGCCAAACTACACTGATTTGGATCAGATAACTACCTGCTCCTGATTCAGAACATTAAATAAGGTTCTGTAACAATGTGATGAACTGTTCATTTCACTGTTGTTCTTTAGCACACAGCACCTAGCAGGAGAGCTGAGGGAACATGGGGGAAGCTAACGGCAAAGCTGCACTACGGAAATATTTCACACTTATATATCAATAGATTTTCATTATGTTTGAAATCTTTTTTTTTTTATTCAACTGTAAATCATCAACTGGGGGATTTGATGAGACAAAAAAACAAAACTGAGACTCGACAATGCTTTGTCTTTTCTCTCTCATCCACTTTTCTTTTCCCACATGTTATGTTTCACAAGATTTTTCAAGATCTTGCTTGCGTGTGCATATTATCTGCAAAAAAAGACATGAAGAGTAACAGATATTCATTTGTCATCTGAATCACATTTGCAAACCGTCTGTTAAGCAGCCCCGTCTCCATTCATGCATATGATTAGGGGGGAGTGATGCAGCATCTATTCCTCTGCATTAACCTAAGTTCACACAGTCTGGAAAAATATATTTTGAAGGGCAGCTGAAAAAATGTTAAGCTTTATTAAGGTGATTCAAAGCCATTCGTTAGTTTGTAGTTTGCTCTGTTTTAAAATAGAGACGTTATCAATGGTATTGCATTAATCTGTCCCAATGCACAACCCTAATCACACTCCAAGCAAACAATGTCATGCGTAAAGATCTGCCCTAAACTTTCATGCAATGAAGTCAAAACTCTCAAGCCAAGCAACATCCTGTGCAGATATGAAATATTTGCATGTTCTTCACATACAGCAGGGTAATGCTTAGTACATTACAAACTTTAAAAAGCTCCCAGAATTCTATTTCATCCAGTAGTGAATAAAGATGTCTGGAAGAGATTGCACAAGTTTACAAGTCACTGGACAATTTTGCTAGTGAATCTGGTAAATAGCGTAAGTCGGGGATGATAAATTAGGTTCTGGGGGATAAGATAAACCATATCAGAAAAATATGAGTGGCTTGGATGCCCCCCTCTTCTCGACTTGAGGAGAATTCAATTGAGTGGAAATAAGGAGAGGATGCAGAGTAAGAAGGAGCTGCAAAACTGCTAGAGTTAACTGCATTAAAACAATATTTGTGAAGCCTTTACTTACAAAGCCAGCATGCAAGGCCATTTTGATAATTGCTGAGACTTCCTAACTGGCATTAACCGCTTTCAGTGCTGAAAGTGCTGCACAGTGGAGGGCTGGAAATCTATTGTGACATGTTGAGAAAGAAATAACACTTAGATTTGTTTGAATAGCGCCTCTGAACATTTGAGATTTTCCCATGAAAAAAAAAAGCAAAGCTATGCTAGACGCTGGATGCTGCATAATTAACAAACAAGCACTGCAAACTTCTCTCGGTCTGCTCTGAAAATGACTCCTGGAAGAACGGGTGGCACAGGAACAGATGGAGAGAGGCCACTTGAACACAGCGTAATGAAGTGATCCACAGAAAATTCACTCATACAGCGTGCATTTCAAATGAACCCAGTGAGGGTGTTATGTCTCATTTATTTTGGTAACTCACACCTGATTTATTTTTTACATATGTACAAACTGCATTGCTACAGAGCAGTTTTTTTTTTTTTTACTTCCTGGTAAACACTAAAATATGTAATGCTTATGGAAAACCAGATACCCTTTCTACTGGCATCATTAGAAACATGTTAAAGATGCACTTTTATGTAAGACTTGCAAAGAATTGTAATTCCCATCTGTTTACTAGACAGCTAACAAAAATCTTTCCACACAGAAAGCCATCAATGCGCATCAAAACAAGCAATTTCAGTTAAACATCTGCTTAAAGACCAACTGAGTGATTAAAACATGTGGTAAATATCCCCTCCTCATCAGAGGCAATTTCACACCTAAATTTTCACATTTGCTGATTTTGACCTCTGTCTGAAATTTTCAACAACATATTAAACGTCAGATCTGGAAAAGCTTGCTTCAGTACTAATGTTCTGATACAATTTTAATTAGCAGTAAGAGAGAAGAGACACTCACTCTGGGGGAAAGAAATCAGGTGCCCAGATACAATAAATAAATCAGGATACCATGTGGTGCTGAATATTACAGAAAAATACTCCTCAACATCACCACTCTTGAGGAGGAGGAGGGGGGGGGGGGGGGTTCGTTAATAGTTTTTACACAAATCTGTGCTAGATAATCCTTGCCTGTCTTTTTCGTCACTCTTTCTGTTACAGACAAGGCTGGAGGGTGCCCTCTTTCAGCCTGACCCTCAATCACCCAGGCCAATCATTTCAGACAGGTGTTACAGTACAGTAATAAAACCTCGCCTGATGCTACTGAGGCAACCTCTCTTTAAAAGCAACTCAGAGAGCTTTGAAATGACTCAACTCTCTGTTGATCAGGTGATATGCCCACAATTGACTTGTGACTGCTGGCTGATAGTGTGCAATGAAACAGAAAAATAAATTACAATGCCATTTATTACTCAGTCTGTGTGTGTGATTCTTCCTGGGAAACCCTTAATCTACAATGTACAAATCATGTTCTGAAATATTACTGAAAAGTTTATGCATTCCTATAATTGTGTATGCTTGCCATTCACTCACAGAAAATCATAGTTATTGTTATAGTCATCATCGTACTTTTTAATAGCTTCTATAAGACAGCATTTACAGTAAAGCAAGTAAGTGAAGTTGTCAGCAGAGGCATGCAGAGAAAATTATAGACTGAAGTTAAAGTCTAATCCCCAGCACTTTATATCCATGCTTATACTATACATTACTGCTTAACTGTGTTGCAAATGGAGTCTTTTCAGTCACAAGGATATGCCATCACCGCATCATAAACTTTGTAGTATGAATGTGCCGTGAAGTCTGTGGGGGATACACAGCCTGACTCCAGAGGTTTATCACAACTTTAAGCTTCCAGAATTTTACATTTTTGCAGGAAATAAAAACAAAAGAAAAACGAACACATTATGAGCTAACTACTATTTACCTTGTAGGCCTATGTTTCAGACAATAAAACCCATACTCACACCGGGGGGGATTTTATACCTTGTTTGTGTACATGATCTCTGGAATGCTTTCATTTATTTATTTTTTTATTTTTTTCCAGTATATGATTAATAACCCATGTGCAGTGATGTCCACATGAGATAAAGTTCTGTGTTACACGTTTCATAATTACTTCATAATGCCTTCACACAATGCATTTTCTATTTCCAACACACTGTGCACTGTTAATAACTTGCTCCTGATGTGTTCATTCATCCTTTGTTCTAAAATAATCTTCTCATCCAATTCCATCCATAGATCCTTCATCACACACTCTGGAAGAAAAAAAGCAAAGACTAGACTTCTTTGTTGCTGCATTGGGCATGTGCAGCATTGTGACAAAAAGAATCAGCAGATCCTTCAGGCTGAAACTGTTATCAAGCTAAATTAGCCTACTACATACTGCCGGGAGAGGTCACGCTAAACAGTCGAAGCAGGCAGGAATGCCTTTTAAAATGGAAAATAAGCAGGTTCAGGGTCACTGCAGAGGTACAGCAACATTCAGTGTATATTTGACAACTCGAATCTCAATTTGTGCAGTACCCTTTACCTTTCTCTGAACTTACCACAGTATGGTGTAAGTGCTCCATCTGTTAAACGCAAATTAGAAGATTTATAAAAATGACTTGTTGCTCATGGCAATAACTACTAACCAAACAATAATAAATTCTGGTTTAATAGCAGGGTTGAGAAATGCATCTGATAGCTATTCTTTTAACATACTGATTAAATTAGGTTTTGTAATCAAGTAAACAAAGCTATTCAGATTCCTCTGGCCCTGAAAACATCTTACATTAACAGCTCCATGAGTAAAAGTCTGCAAATCACACAGCAAACAGGTGGAGTAATTCAAGGATTAGAGGATGAATACAGCCTAGTTCTCTCTGGGCAGCATGCCAATGGAGAAGCACAGTCCAGGTACTCATGAGGTGCACGATGCCACAACTGGCAGATCTGCAGAGAAGCTCACTGACAGATGAGCCAATGCTGTGCATGCAGAGGTATACAGCCAGATTCAAAATGCAGGTGCTTTGACTTATCAGCACAAAGAAAAATTCAGGATTCATATAAAACAGCAGCAAGAAGAATCTAAACACGCTTGAGCCAAATGGAAGATGGAAGATTTATTCAGTCTTATTCTCAAGCTTTTTATTGAGCACACGAGCAGCATGTTTGAATTTACAGCTTTTAAAGTTGGACAAAGAATGAATTACGATAGCAATTCCACATACAGAGATAAGACTTGGAGTTTTTGATACAAGCATAATCATTTTGTAGTCATAAGAGTCAGAAAGAAGCAAGCGCTGCAAATAATTATAAACGGGGTGAGGGGGGAGAGATCATATTCAACAAATCTCAGGGTGAAACTACACTTTCTCTGCTGTTCAGCAGCAATTACAGGGCAAATCGAGGTGTACACATTCTGAAAAAAAAAGTTTTCTGAGTTCAAAACACTCTGCTTAATTGCTGAATAGTTTGGGGAAATGTATCATTTACAAGCTACATCAATGCTGAGTGTTTTCAATTCACAATAGATTGTTGTTGAGAGCAGAACATGCTGATTAAAGGTGCTAAAATGTCAAGTATAGAGGGCTTGGATTTTAGGTGCTGTCAGCAAACCAGCATGATTTCCACTGAAGTGCTTTCTATTCATCAAACACTCAACACTGCTGCTGATGACAAAGGCATTGAGGTTAATTTTGAGGTAACAATAAATGAAATGCTTTTGTGGTACATTTCTGTGCAGCAGGTGAACATTTGAGTTTATTTTGTTTGACATGGGCATTACAATAGCACTACAATTAACATCAAAGTGCAGGCATCAGAAGCACCGGATTAGGGGTTCATACTGTAAAGCTATAGGTCTAAGAAGGTTTATCACATTTTAAAATGAATCAGCTACTGGATTTAGGATACACAGCTTGGTCTTAGAGGATGCTTTGGTGCATGCCTCTTGCCATTTCTGTCGCAAGCCTCTTTCATGCTACAGGCTCATTCCAAAGGACTGTTTAATTTTGTCTTCATATCGCATGAAGCAAATTTTCAACACCTGTCTGAGGAAAACCCTGGTGGAAATAAAAATAATTTCCAAACTATGAACAAACAATTATAGATTTATGGATCAAAGGAGTGTAATGGCAAGCTGTAAAGGCAAACCCTGGATAAATGTTGGCTTTTGTTAAACTCCCCAACGGGGGGCAATTCAGGGGCATTTGCAACATCTAGACATTTCATATAATTGGAGTCGGTCTATTCATGTACTGTGTCTGAAAAAAGTAAGACCATTATCCTTCTTTGCATTTGTTCTCTACAAGTGCAAATATATTTCTTTTTCAATATGCATTTATGACATAAAAATGCAAAAATGGCAGAAGTGCATGTGCTGTGCTCTAATTATGTTAAGCATATGAAAGTCCAGTCAAAACAGAGCAAAATGATAAGGTAAAATGCATCTTATGGTACTTACTATTGGACAATGCACAGAGTAGAGGCCAAGTTGAATGTTTTGTAAGCACTTGGTCGTAAACTAATGAGAAGTAGAACTTGTACTTCAATCTTGATTGCACCATATGGAAAAAGAAGGAGTTGGGGAAGTAAATACAATTCAGTCTAAGAGAGGCATAATTGCACCAAATATTGCTGCAACTAATCCAATAGACCTTAGAGAAGTTTTTCCTCATCACCTCAAGTTAATGATAAAGTCACTACAGTTGGCCTTTGATTCATTCTCTGAGAATCCTGACACAGCATAAAGAATTTAGTAGCGATTCTTAAATAAACGAACCACTGTTCAGATTTATGATTGGAACCTTGTTGCTGTTAAGGCTAAAAAAATCTTTTACCTAAAACTGTTTATTCTCTTTCACAGGTGGTGGGTCAAATCGATAAACTAACGTCTGACTTTGACTTTGACCTGGAGCCAGATGACTGGACCGTGGCCACAGCCAGCAGCACGTCCAGCAGTGAGCGGGGCTTGGGAGAGGCCTTCAGATTGGACTTCCTCAATTCAGATGTCCTTTCTGACAGCTGGGAATTCTGCAGTTATCTGGAGGCTGCTGGTGCAGCCGCCCGCAGGTCTAGCGGGCAACCAGGAGATCTGCAGCAGGAGCTGGGTCGTGGGACCAACCTCACCCAAACACAGACCCCCACCCCACCCCCCACCACTGCGTCTGTCTACTCTCAGATGAATGGCGGGCTGCCCATCCCGAATGGGCCACGCATTATTACTCCAGATTCATCCAGCGAGGAGGCCAGCAGCTCCACGCACAGCCACAAGACTTCCCGTACCTCTGGCACAAGAGAAAGAGTCCGCTTCAGTGACAAAATTCTGTACCATGCATTGTGCTGTGATGATGATGAAGAGGAGGAGCAAGAGGAGTTACAAGAGGATAAGAGTGGCTGTGCTACACCAGATAGCGATACTGAGCCCAGCCTTCTGGCCGGCTCAGTTGCCCCCAAACGTTCTTCCTCTGAGCACTCACTCCTCCATAACTGTCTGGACCCTTCTTATGTCTCCTCACCTGTGAAGGGGACGACAGGAGCTCACACACTACCCAGGAAAGGTCTCTTAAATCCCGGCTGCCGCAAAAAACTGTTACGAAATAGCAGCACACAAACTGTCTCTGACAAGAGCACCCAAACTGTACTGCCCTATATTCCAACCAAACAGAAAACAAAGGACCACTGAGAAAGCCCGAAGTTTATCATAAAATCTCATGAAGGACTGTGCATTATTTAATATTAAATACATAGCTCATAGATTAATACACAAATAAATTAATTACTAAATAAATAAATGATATATGGGAAATCACTTGACTACATAAAGTCATTCTGAGGCTCAGGGAAAACACGATGAATTGAAGTAAAACAGGTCAAAAGGGTGAAAAGTTAGTGGCAGACTGAGGTTAGCTCCTTTAGCTCCCCTTCTAATTTTAAAACACACGCTGAGTGGACTCACCATGTTGGATTATTTGAAATGATTTCAGAGATTTAAAAAAAAACAATCATTTTTACCAGAACATTTAAGTGCTCAAAATCACAAGAATAAAAACATAAAGAAATTCTTTTTCACTCCTCATACCACAGTATAACATAACAATTGCTGTAATGTGGATACAGAAGGTTGCTCATGCTGTACTGTGTCTTTTTTCATGTTCCAGGATTTTAAATGTTGCTTCCAGCAGGGATATGTATCTAGATGCACATGTCAAGCCTCGTCTTCTCACTGATGTCAACAAATGATTCTGAGTGAAGATCCGGAGAACAACACTATTTATCTTGCCCTTGATTTTATAAACACCAAATATAACTCCTCTCGGTCTGCTGGAGAAGCTGCAACACATAACATAAAACTGCCAGAAAGGGGAAAAAAGAAAAGAAAAACAGATATATATACACATTGTCATTTCAGAAGGTGCAGTTTGGAGAAGTGCCATTTTCAATTTTTCTCTTCCTGCCGGTGACGTCATTAGGCTTAGGATTTGAGCTGAATAGCAGTCCACAAAAAAGTGCTAAAGGTTTTTGTCTTTTCATTCAGTTGCCCAGTGGGGAACTGAACTCAGTAGAGCAGCATTTTATTCACAGGGCTGACGCCAATAAGCATTCCTGATCAATATGTTAGAGGGAGGTTGCAGTGAGAGGTCTCTCTGCTGAGCATGCATGCCACTCTCCTGGGATCTCGGAACAAAAACTCACAGTCAGATCTATTTACTTACACTAAGCGAAACAAAAATTAGAACTGTTGCCCTAAAGAACTGACATTTCAAAAACTGTGTGTCCAAGAGTGAGAGTTGATGGTGAAAAAAGAGAGACCGTTAACGTTCAAAGATTTTCTTCTACAAAGCAATAATCTACCCTGGGGAACAGCTTTGTGAGTGTGGTCCCTGACTTAGTGTTTCAAAAGAAAAAGTTAAATGTTGCAGTCTTTTACAGGAAAACCCTCTTTGTCTCCCATGAAGCTGACCTTTTTGCCTCTGTTGACCATAACCTTTCACGGTAGGAAGACTCTGTTTGCAGTATACTTTTCTACCATACACTCTTTTATTCCGCTTAATAAAAAAAACATGAATATTGCAAAAATATGAAGTAAATAAGCTAAGTATTCAAAGGATTACCCTGAAAGACTGACATTACAATAAATTATTCCACCTTCAATTCCCCAAGTTGGTATTACGGGTACACTGCTTAAAAAAATGCTTCTAGTGCGCCTCTTATCTCTTTCCCACATAAAAATGTACCTTTAATGACGTTTTGACACCTCAATATACAGTAAAGATGTGGTTTGACGACCATTAGAGTAGTTTCCGGGTTATATATAGGCAGAGACCACCCTAACCAGTAACTTCTGGGGCACACATCTAGTCACTTTGTTCTGTAAGCAGGCCTGAAATATGACAAAAACTACTCAGTTCAGAAAAGAGCTACGAGTGTTACTCCTTGCAGGCTGTCAAGGGGTAAAGACTTATTATACACCTATTCACTGCAAAACCCTTGTTTCAAAAATTCTTGCCAATAATGTTGCAGGAGTAATGACATCTTGCCATGACATGTGCTTCTTTCTGATCTTTCACCCAGATACGGTATTTAAATAAAAAACTAGAACATCTCACAAATAATTTAGAAAAAGTGAAATGTGAAGGTGTGTTTTTTTTTTTCTTTTTTTACCATTTCACTCTGTGAAAGAATTCATGGGAAAACAGTTCAATAATTTAAGCCATTTCTTAACATAAAACTGCAAATTACAAAGACCTCAGTAAAAGGGGCATATATCCGTTCAAATTAGGATTTGATAATTTAAGGAACATAATATTATTAAAGGATTAAGCAATAATGCCAATTCACCTATTACTGGGTAAAATCCCTGAGGTAGTTAAAGATGCCCTTGAGTGGGTAACATATACCATGAGTTCCTCAAGGCTCTGAATGTTTTAGGGTGGTCCTGGTTCACATGCCGCTGCAACACTGTGCAGGGTTCAAGATCGTTTCAAAACAGGGGACTGGTGCGTGTTTTAACTTCAGGGAAATAATGTTTCTTTCTTCCTGCCAAGGTCTATTCCAGGGTACTAGAAAAGAAGAGTCTACCTATTAGCTGAACCTCAGATTGGTCAGGGAACAATGATCCAGTTCTTAGCCGAATCACACATAGACTGCTCAAACAGTCTACATGAGCTTTTAGGACTTTACGAGGGCATTTGATCAGGTCCCTCGGGGTGTCCTGTGCTTCAGGGCAGTGCTTACAAGCTGTTCTCTTCCTGCACGATCATAGGTTTCTATCGCCAGAAGTCGGTCTTGCTCCCGGTGGCCACTGTACTCTGCCAGAGGTGCCCTTTTTCATTGATTCTGTTCATAACTTTTATGGATTATGTTCATAGCCTTTACAGACAGAACTATGAAAAGAATGACTCACTGTAGCCAAGAGGTGGAAGGGGTGGAATGCGTCCATCTTGGGGGTCAGTATAACAACGTTGCTCTTTGTGGATAGTATGGTCAAGCTAGTTTTATTCTTTTTTGACCCTCAGCTCATAAAGCCAAATTTACAGCCAAGTGTGATGTTGTGTCATTGGGAGTAAGCGCTGCCAAGTCTTAGGCAATGGTTCACAGCTGGAGAAAGGTGGAGTGCCCCAAGTGGGGAACCTGGAGTCTTTTGTTGTCTTCTTTAAGACTGGTAGGAGACTGGAGAGGGGAAAAGATTGACTAGTGGAGTATCTGAAGTGATGTGAAGTTGATGCTGCCACAAGTTGTGGGCAGTGACTGTAAGCATAAAACTGTAGATACAAATGTCATTAATAACCTTCCTTTGAAGACTGTTTGGGCTCAGTCTCAGAGATAGATATCCTACTAGTAGCAGGTGAACAGAGAATTTCAATTCCAAATATCTCTGCTGTTTTCACTAAGAGAAGCCCCCAGGAAGATCAACAACACACTCGAGGGACTTTATTTGATCTGGTTTGAAAACACGCAGAGGGCTAAAGAATGTGTGTCTTTGAGAAGGAGCTCTAGATCTCTTTACTTAGGGTGCCACCTTCAAAATGGATGAATTGAAGGATGGATGAACGTATGGAAGGATGAATGGGCGGATAGACTACCCAGAAATCAGCATTTAAGGGACAAATAAGAACATAAATACTGACTGATCTTTTGAGAGGTTTGTCTGTAGTGGGAAGAATATAATGAGCTCAGTTTCTTTCAAAAGCCATTGTCATTAAACACAGCTTGTTGCTGCATACATATCACAGGTTAAAACGTTTCCATCCAAA
>VURO01003002.1:28380-52121 GCA_015108175.1 Pelvicachromis taeniatus | reverse complement strand
TAGAGCGGCCAAAAAAAAAAAAAAAAAAACTCAACCCAAAACAATACAAGAAAAAACAAAAAGGCATGACACACACAATAAAAAAAGCTCTCACAGACAGGAGAACAAGAACACCAGACAAGGTTACAGACTACTGTGTGTATACACAAGTATGGTTTTATATTCTGATTGTGTACAGCTACTCTAAATTAAAGTTAGACTACTTAACTCATTTTAAGTTCCAGCTCGAGTACTGAAGCATCACAACTAATTATGAGGATCAACAAAGGAGGCGCCTTTCATGTGTTTAACAGAGAGCTCTGTCGATGTCGTCTTGCTGCGATATTAGTTATTGATGTTTTCTGAATCCAAGCAAACTAAAATCCTGGAAATGTGTGCAAACACTAGGCCAGTATGACCACTTCTATAAATATGACTCTTTTCCAGCTGCTGTTATCCTGCAGACAATCTCTTAGTTATTAGGATTCCAGGATTTATCCACGACCCACAGAGTTGGAGTTTTTCAGTTCAAATGTGGCGAGCCACTACCATGGTAATTGTGGCTCTAACACATACTTTGAGGGGAAACTGCAGTGTATGCCAATTGTTGAGGTGAAGCGAGGCCTCAATGGGCCCGCATACATCACTTCTCGGAGTCAGTGGCTTGTTTGTTTTACCCATTCAGAAAGAGGAGATATGCTCAACATGGTTCATATTTAAAATCAAACAAAGCTCAACAAAACGAACAATATCGCCCCCGCATTCCTGACTCTCGCTACATGGCAGAAAGAAATCCTGGCCTCTTCCCTGCAGCACAGCAGCACGGCTAACGCTGCTGTTGTTTCTTCTTACGCATGCCGCTGACAGCTTGCACCACACAATCTCTTGGGCAGCCTCATTTTGCCTCATCTGAATATTTATGAATGTTGTTGAACGGCCACATTCCATTATCAGGGAGATTGCCTGGCATGGGGCTCCCAATCCTTTCACCCTGCTCACGTCTTTCTGGGAGCCTTGCACTTCATCCAATTGCAGTCTGTATTTCACCGTGCCTGGCTGCCACCAGTGTTGCTGGTGTTATTGAGAAAAATGAGAGGCAAAAAACAGCATGGGGAAGCATGGAGGGTGGAGAGCAGTCAAGTAAAAAAAAAAAAAAAAAGCAGTCAAGTAAAAAAAAAAAAAAGAAGAAAAAAGAAAAGAAATCGACAGAGGAGAAAGTTGAATGACGTTTTCAAGGTTACAAAGTCTCAATTAAATCGACTAATTCTCTGAGGTGGAAATACATGACGGCGTAGTTCACCCGCCCTGAGAGTTATGAGTCAAACTTTCAGGGCAAAGGTAAAGTAATCACATTCCAGTAAAGGCAGATGTGGGTGTATGCCAGTGCATTTACAGTCGAGTTCTCCCTCTCTTCGTCGGTACTTCCGGTATAGCAAAGCAATCAATAATTGATTCATTTGCAATCTGAGAGATCTGGAGAAACAAGCAAACAAGTTGTGGTCAAGGACACGCAGCCACTCCACTCCTGCACAATGTTCTCATAGTTACCGATGCACCCTAGTGAAAACAAATAGCGGCAAGCAGGGTAGGGAAAGTCTGACCGAAAACTTCCTGATACAAATCAGGTCCAGCACTCAAATGGTGAGAAGAGATCCAAATCAGGTACATAAAGATTGAAAGGTTTAGAAAGCGTCCCCATATTTACACCTGAAGTCCAACTCTCACACAATATAATACATTTGATTCCACAAACAAAAGACTGAGTGAAAGCAAACTGAAAGTATTTCCCTTTGAATCAAATCCTAAATGTGTTTATCTACACTAACACGGCTGTAAATGCTTCCTTCAAGGCTTTTTGCGTCCTTCTTTCAACTGATACTGTACCAAGAATAACAAATAGGATATAATAAATGTACCGACTCAGATGCATCTGATAAAAAAAAAAAAGTGGGACGTTTGGAGACAAGAGAAGCAAAAGCGGAAAAATACAAACAAGTATTTTTTTTTAAGTATAGACAAGATGTACTAGTGCAAGCGAACACAGCCGATATTGTAGCATGCCACTTGTTTGCCTTCTTCCTCTGGTTTGTAATCTATATTCAGCACAGGGGCTAGAGGGACATGAGAGTAATTTTAAAAACAATTCCTAACCATGGGTTGAATTTTAAGCTGCGCCTAAATTAGGACGCTGGCAACGGATGACGGTGGTCATAGAAGAATGTGGCTATTTGACTGCACCTGCTGCTTACATGATTGCCCATTGCAAACAGTGATGGTCTCCATGTGAAAAGACCTCTGCTGCATAAATACTTGTATTTGATAACCAAAACCATTCTCCCACTAGATATCAGCTAGCATGATTTGATCCACTTGTCCTCTTAGATGGATGTGTTAGGGCAAATCAATGCAAAACTGTTCTGACTGATCCTATAACAAAAAAAAAGAGAGATGTGAGTAAATTCTACTGAGATAATAATTGCCCCCATATATGGGCAATGGGAGGTCACTGAGTGTTATGATTAATATGAAAATGAGGCGGATCATACACCAGAGCACTCGCAGTCACCAGCTTGTACCAGTTTTGTATGGCATGCACATGACGGATGCGTAAATGTTCTGCTCGCTCACTCAGTCAGGCACAGCAAATAAGACTCAAGGTCAAAACCGCTGAGCCACACTGCCTCTGCGTTCTGCACAAGTTCACTGTGAGCAGCACAAAGCACCAAAGAGCTGCAGTAATTGGGACACAATGACTTTTGTAAAAGCGTCAGCTGTAGATCTCATGTTGTATCCTTTCACAGGGTGTCACTCATTTGTTTTTGCTCTTTGAGAAATGACCTTCCCAAAAATGTCTCAACTGTCTAACAAGTCCTTGTGGGAGAGTGAGATAAGACACAACAATATGCACACAGCTTGTAATTAATGCTTTCGCTGGTTGGGATGTGGGGTGAATGCTTATAATCTACAAAGGGCATGAGTGGGTAACGGGGAAGGTGGGTGTAGCATAGCACTGGAAAAGGTCTTGTAAAATAAGCCCAATTATGTTAATACTTTTGCAGAGATGAGGCAAGAAAGGGAACATGAAATCCCTGAGACATGATGCATAATAGGAGGTTGCTGGGACTTGGAGACATATACTCCTTATGGACTTAGGAAACATTTAGACTATGCGCCGAAGCCACACAGTTCATGTACTGACCGGTTAACAGTGAGACCTCTAAGGGGGGGCAAGCAAAAAAAACTTGGGGTCATGCAGACAACATATCGAACCGACTCAGCTTTGTTGCTCCAACGGCAAACAGCTTGCACATTAGAGTTTATAATGGTGGCAAAACTACAATTCAGAGACAGAAAGAAATGTCACTGGTAGCAAAGGCTGCTTGTGTTTTGTTATTGTGATACTGGAGGAGGCTGTGGATGGCGATGACAGCATTAGCAACAAAGCTAAAAAAGTGAGACATCAACAGATTGGAACTCAAGGTCAAACTATAAATCAAAAATTTCCACCTATGAAATAACTCTACTGCTAGTTGGCAGAAACAAATGCATATTTTTTAACCCTTCAAAGTGTGTATGCTCTGTGTCATGCTTAAAATAGCAATAAGGGTTGCTTTAATCAGACTAAAGCCCCCCCCCCATAAGAAACCAATTTGGCCCTTGCCTTTTATAAGTACAGTGTAAAAATGTTTGCCAGAATACAAATTCACTGTGTTTACTATGTGACAGAGAATACAGTAAATTGAGGAAATCCCTTTTGGACCAGCAGAGGTTTAGTTCTGCCCGATGATCTGAAGGGTTCAGATGAGCAGCTGTAAAGTGATTAGGCCTGGGTGCAGTGGCCTGTGGAAGAGCAAACAGAGGAAGGCAGGCAGCAGAATGAGTTCCTATTGTGTGAGTGTCTGAGGTGAAGGAGAGCCGAGCTTCAATGGCCTTTCTTACACGCTTCACTATTTGTCCACATTGCCGGCACTGACCTGATTCGTTTTATTGTTGCAGCGCAGACTGATTTGAAATCACACGATGAGACGGCTGCACCTTGGAATGTCAGTGATTTTCAGCTTTAACTCACAGTTTTGTCAGAGTGCACATTCAATTCCTTTTTGGATGATGATGTAAAGTCTTGACATTTTTTTTCAAAGCAACACCTTTGTCTGCTGCTCTTTAAGTTGCGGCAATCACAAAGTGAGCATGAAATCATCAGCAACAGCCACGGTGGGAGGGGGAGGGACGACATCCAGCCCCTCCTCACTAAGAACTTTCACGAGTTCCTGTGAAGGAGGCAAAACAGCTCCTTTACAAAGCCAGGAAGGAAAAGACTGAAAATGGAGCAGCTATGAGGCACGTAAATCTAGCCCCTTTTGAGTAACTGAAAACAACAGTCATACAACGCTAATGAGATTACATCAAACTCCCTCCGGAAATCTGCCCCTGAGTGATGAGGTGAAATACTTTAAACATGAGTGAAAAGAACGTAAACACGGTGAAAACAGGCCGTGTTTAAATTTCTTCCTTTTAGGTACTTTTTTTTATACTTATTTGTGAAAAATGGAAAGTGCAAATGTATTCTACATACACCTACTAGAGTTGGTTACCAGCGACAACGCCACAATTCCTCATTTTGATTTAGTAAATGTTCATTTGTTCCCCCTTAAAAACCTAGAAAACATTATCCAAGTAAATCGCAATCTTCACTGTGCTCATTTTATCTCAAGTGAATTCTAATTACACATTTGTCCCAGGGAGCTTTAAAGTCTGTACAGCGCATGACACCCTCTATCCTTAGACCTGCAATTCAAATTATCCGAGTTTGGATCTCACACGCCCTAAAACCCACCGAGAGTCCCCTGAAGCGTTATCTGCATCTGTCGGTTCTCATGTTTAAAACCTGCAACTACAACCTGAATATGAGATCTGAGCAAAGAGGAATAAATATTTGATCAAATATTTCTCACTGACACAATTGAGAGGTGGAAACACAAGGAATGCACACGCTTCCGACCTGTTCATGTTATTTTTAAATCCATCAAATAAAAACGGAATTTTCTTAAAACGACTGTATCACAAAAAAATAATAAATGAATAAATTGTACACGATATCTCTGTCTTTCAGTTTTATTATCTGATGCAATACCATAAACTGTCCAGAAATATAGGCAGAGGGCGAGTAAAGAGAACACTGAAAAATACTCATTAGCTCTGAAACAATGAACTCCTCATCTGGTATTTTCATCCAACAGCTCTTAAACAACAGATCTGCCAGCAGCCAGGAACACAAGAGTCATACAGGGGTCAGGGTGACAGAGTGGCGAGGGAGGCGGGGAGCAGCTAAAACAGGTAAACAACGCAATTCAGGGAATGCTAGAGACGACGACAGCTGACAGAGAAGGCGAGGCAATAACAAGAGACGTGAGCGAGTCAAAGGTCAAAGAGAAGGAGGAGCGTAAGGCAAGAGAAGCAAGCAGAAACAATAAAGAGACTGATAAGATGAAAGGCTGAGAAGAGGGGACAAGAGTCAAATTCGAAGTAAATACCCACCACACCATATTCCTGTCCTTTCTCATCTCTTCAGTGCTCATGGGAGAAGGTCAAATGTATGAGAATTGTGTAAGCTATCGGCAGGGTGGGCCTCTGCCTTCTCATTCACAGCATGGTTCCTAGGTGAGCTACAGGACTCTTTTTTAAAGGCTATCCATAAGGGCGTGTATGTTACAGTCAGAACATGCACCCCCCACCGCAAAAACAGCAAAGTAGTGTAGGTTAAGTGGTTCCTATTTGTTCTGCTGTTGATCCTTTAGCTTCATCTCTGCACCAGAAAAGAAAGAAATGACAACACGGGTAAATGTCTTTGCAATGAAGCGTTAAACAATTAAAATGTCTCTTTGGGCTTTTCCTGTGTTTTTATTGCTTCCCCCTCCCCTCCCTTCAATGAGAATGCCATCGATGATCCCTTTCCTTTTTGAGACAATTTTAAAACCAGCGAGCATTTGACCTACAGAGGTATCGTGTGCAGGCTTGCTGTTTGGGCCAATGCACGAAAGCGCATCTCTACAGCTTATGCTCTGGTTGAATTCCTATAATCCTTCTTCCTGCGTAGGCACAGAGCTGTGCAAACAGACACCAACGTAAATCCAGATTTATTCTATTTGCTGGTGCTGGTGAGCAAAAAGCCTAGCATACTAGCATACTAGCATACCCGAAACATGCACTTGGTCATTTGCAACAACTCTCTAAATTTCTTTAACTCTCAAATTAACATCATGAACTTCATTAATTCATTTTGCTTTAAAAAAAAAAAAAGTACCATTTAAATGGATTTTGTGAGCAGGCTGTAATAAAGGAGACATGAATCAAGACTCTGAAACAAGTCTATGCACTCCTTTCAATTCACCAGTGTATCAATAGAAATAGCCAAACAAGAAACTGAGCGGTTTGTCAAACACTGTAGGACATCCTCTATATTTTTATGTGCTACCAATTATTTAGCTTAATATGTCCGTGCATGGCATTCTTCAGTAAATAAGAAATCAACTTCTTTTACAGTATAACAACTAGCAGCATACGGTCTCCTAGGTGTGCCACCACATGGTACAGCATTTCTACATGACGGTTTCCTATTGTATGTTCAAATAGCCCATTATGGACAACGCCATTTAGCACGTAATCAGGTCTCAATAAGTAACACCATTTCGACAGCGCCCGGATCAATGCTCCCCAGAGTTGCGCGTGGCTCAGGAGAAATCGATGTGGCCTTTGTCAGAGGAGACTCATTCGTGTGCTGTGCTCTGTGGTGCAAAATGCAGATGCCCCGAGACAAAGATATATGGAGGAGGTGGTGCTGCTGCTGCATCAGGAAGAAAGAGAAGAGAATGGGGGAGGATTATTATGACATAGTATTGATCCAAGTTGGAAAACAAGGCCAGGATGCAGGAAGCTGCAGGGAACTATGCTCAATCAGTCTCATCCCCAGTGTCAGAAAAAGCGAAAGGATTTCCCTAGAAAAAAAAAAGAACAAACAAGAGAATGCATCTTTCATAAATCTGGACATTATTTTGGACGTATTTTGATTTATTGTCAAACCAACTCCAAAAATCATATTATATAACAGCCAATTGCAATTAGAATGGAACAGCGTCCTCGACGCAGAGTCTGAACATAATCCAGCCAATGTAGACAGAATTACTCGGCCTGGTCGCTTAATCCCTCCATCCCTCATATTCACCCCTAAGGGCAATAGGAAATTGAATAGTAAAATACGTGCGCGACATAAAAACAAGAGCAAGCTGCGTATGTCGTAAAGTCTGCCTCATTCACGCTGACAGTGTGTGCATCATGTTGGCGCAGACCATTGATGATGCAGAGTCACAGATGGTTTATGATGTTGACCAGATTGCGTCTCTGCACCCTGGAAAAAGGCTTAAAACTTGCGTCCTCCAAGGATTACTGATGTCTTGTAGAAAATTGGCCTAATCCAAACGAAATCCAGTGAGGATTTTTTTTTTTTCTTTTCTTCACAACTTGTCACTTGGTTCTGACTATTCTTTCAACCACATGCAGACACGTTTGACAAATCTTTTGTCCTCACGCTTCACCGGCTGAGGTCTGAAGACATCTAACAGGAGTTATTAAGCCAGTCGGGACTTGACGTGATTGCACAACAGACGCATTAGAGATGCGAGATAAGTAATCCTTCCCAAATGTTTAATGACAAAACGTTTAAACTGCATCTACCATTGTTCCTGGTTTAGTGACTTCTGAAATAGCATTTATCAGCTAACCACATGATTAATTCTCTTTAACAGGCTGACATTTAAAAAGGTATCATCCACACCAGTGATTCACCAACATTTCAGACCGTGTAATTTCACCCCAAAAAGCTCTACATCAACTAAACTATTACTTGATTATGAGAATTATTTCATCTTTAACCATATCTTTGCAGTTTTAAAGAAACAGTTTACATGTATCCTTTAATAAAACATTAGTCTGTGCACACTCACAAAAGCAACAGGCTGGTGGTGTTATCAACCAGTGTCATGGCAACCTTTGTTAGCTACACTCTGCATCTGTGCCTCTCCCTTCTTCTCTTCTCTCTTCCCCCTACCCCCACCTCCCTACTCCTCACATCTGTGATACACTCAGTGCTGTAGCCACAGTCCCTAATCCACCTCTTAAATTTCAACCATCCAGGCAACATCTAGTCGTGCCAACTTTTCTGTTAGTGTAGTGCAGTCTTTTCTTTGTCCTAAAGGGTCCCGGGCTGCCTGCTGCCAATTAGCCTCAGCTTATGACCCAAACGTAACCAAGCGCTTCCTCCCAAATAAAGCCCCTTACATAAAGGGATCATGAGTAGGACATATGCCCTTATGCCTTGTGACACTGGCGCAGACCCCACACCCCCGCAGCTAGAGCTTGTGGATGACAGATGATGTGGAAAACAGGAACAAGGCAAAAGGGGGGGGGGGAATGGAAAAACAAAAACAAGAATAAAACCACCAGCATTTATTTTGACGTGAAATGATTAACTGATTGATGTATAGTACAATGCAAATGTGTTTGGCATTAAAATAAGATTGCTTTACAAAATGTGCCATGAAAAGTTTCTTCTTCTTTTAAAGCATTGGCAAAAGACCAAAAACCTAAACAATATTTAGTTTATCAAACCTTGAAAGCTACTCAGCTTTGCCATCGTAGTTAAACAACTTGTCTCCTGTGCCGCTCATCTCATATAATCCCAGACTACCTCCATGATATTAACATAAGGGGGTCCTGTGGGGGCAACACCATCTGTTCCAAATGGTGTAAGAGGGTTCGTCATGACTCTGGCTTTATGTCAGAGGTCGTTGGCCTCCTACAGAGTGAATCAGAGGTAATCAGGCTTGCTAAGCATCTAACACTAGCACACTAGCTCTGTCTTCAAGACATATCGTGTTCCCCAGTGATGTAGAGCTTGAAGGTCTCTAGACAGATCAATATATAGTATGGTTAGGAGGTTTCGGATTGGGATTTAAAGTGCTCCTTTCTAAGTGCAATGGATTGGTTTTCGTCATTAATGTACCAGCGGCAGAATACATCATCCCTACGCAGGGCAGAGGGGAGTAGGGAGGACGCAGTGGTGTTGCCACCGATAGCACTGTTCATAAATAACATGGTACAGAGGAAAGGAAAAGATGAATAGGGACGAGGGTGCTCGCCATCTCCTCATACTGACATACAAATGCTCTGATCCTTCCCATCAGCAGAGTTCTGATTAGATCTGCATATTCTGCAGAGGGATGTTGCTGTAGTTTCTATGCATTATGTCTATGTTGCCAGTTTTATTAGAATTTATGGATTGCTCATCTGCCGTGTTTTCCAAGTGCATAGCAGAGAAAGAAACAAATTAGAAAAGAAATCAAATGAATCCTAATTGACAGGATCAGGATCCGTATCAGTCAGCCCCAAGTCCCTTACACGTTTTACTGCCTGTGCTCTCCTCTAGTCTCACACCCTTATTCAGTGGATCTCATATTCTTTCTTATCATATCTGCCACTTTATCCTCTTTTCTTCTCTTCCCTTCCTCTATTTCTAGCCTCTTAGATCATTTTTCATACCCTTTCCCACCCAGGCTCTGCTTGTGTGCTCTTCTGAGCAACAAGAAGCTGTTGTGATAATAAAAGCCGCCTCTGAGCCAAACTGCATGGTGGGAAAAGAGCAGATGATTGTACCACAGATTGCAGTTTGTGACCTGACACCTTCAGATCTTAAGGTTGGAGCATGGTGACCTTAATGTGGTGGAGATGTAAGCCTGATAGCCTCATCTGAGAAGGGTGGTGATGATGGATATCTAAGTAATGGAGATTGGCCTTCACTCCTCACCTTGTAGCCTTACAGTTTTCTTGAATATAAACAGACGGCATCTAAATAGTCTTCAAGCAGTTTTAATCTTTTTAAGCTAAAACAATTTCAAGCAAAAAAAGGAAGCATAGGAGTTTAAAAAAAATAAATAAAAAAATCACATTAGTGCTGAACAAAGCTACCCCGATGTGTATAGACCAGGGGTGTCAAACTCTGTACATCATGAGCCACATACAGCTCACTTTGATCTTAACTGGGCCAGACCAGTGAAACTACCCTTTCTGTCAGTGTAAAGAAGTTCAACTACACACCTGATCCTTGTGATATCTTAATGTAGGAAAAAGAAGTGCAGTTTCAGTAGTACGTCTCACTTCTTCTACACGATAAAGAAATGCTGCTTCAGTAAACTAAAGGAATCTGTCAAAGGTTCTGATAGGTGCAGCTCATTGACCATCCGATAGTCATAAAACAGAAAGGTTTATTTAAACAGAAAATGCTTTTGTATGTGGACCCCTTGTAAAAAAACAAACAAAACCAAACAACAACAAGAAGCAAACAAAACAAAACAAAATCCCCTGAAATTTCTTTGGTCAATGGAAACAACTGTTTATCAATAACTTCAATACATTTGTATTAGAATGCCATGGGGGAAATCTTTATCAACAGGAAAAGCTATAAAACTTTGACTTGAAAGTCTAATAACTTAAGCCCTCCACAATTTTCAAAAGCCTTCCAGTGGGCTAGATTGTGCCCTTTACTGGGCCAATTCTGGCCCCCGGGCCTTATGTTTGACACCCCTGCAGATTTCTTTCATTTGCAGATGGCATTATTTAAATGGTCAAGTCCAATCCTCCCAAGGTCACAAAAACCCGTTGCCAAGAGAACCACTCAAGAGTTTAGGATTGCAAAACTAAACCAGGGGATGAGGAGTGGAAGATTACTGGTTGTGTTGGTAATACTTGTGTGAAATGAGTACATCTGATCCCACACAAAAGACCTGTTTTTTGTTTGGATCACAAAAACAGAAAACAGAGCCCAGTGGTCAGTACATGTAGTAGGATATATATATTTCAAAATGCTGAAAACACATTGTTCCTGCACGAGATATGTATACTTTATTGCACTGCTTTTCCAAGTGTGGTAGAAACGTAGGAAAGAAAACAAGCACCCGGTGGCAGCTTTATTAACTTGGCCTGATAACTATGACTTGGCCTTGACATTTTTGGCCATTACAATAAACTCACAAACTCAAAAAGCACTAAAAATCAATACTGCCTTTGTAGCGAACACTTAATGTGCAACAAAAAAAGTGTTGTTTTCCCTCCATACTTACAGTATTCAGACTGCAGTGTTCTAAATGATAAGGTTAGACTTTCTGATGTGGAACACATTTCTGCTGTAACTCATGTTCTATTAGCATTGTAGATGCAGATGTACCCTATCCAGCAAAATGAAGAATGGAATCAGTTTAGCTGTGTTTTCCCTCCTCCTCATTTGCATGAATTGTAACAAATCAGCAGTACGGAGAAGTTGCTTCTTGTTCTTAATCAGTGACCTACTGCTGCACATTCCCTACAGCACTTAAATCTTTGAATATTTTAAAAGCTCCACTGTGAAGAATGATGGAATATTTCAACTTTTAACTACTTCAAATGGACTTCTAGTGGCTATTTAGCAAATACATGACCTTTGACCAGAACAAAACATTTAAATAAAAATACTTGGAAAATGACCATTCCCTGTTTTAATGGTTAAATGCTGTCAAGCAGTAGACATTCTGTTCAGTTGCTACTTGGAGTGCACAATCACACAAACATTAAGTACTATTGTTCAGAGGCATGCACTTACAGGAATGTTCAGTGTCTCTCCTGCTGATTGGTTCTCTCAGTGTTCAAATTCCACAAAGTATAAAATGACCAAAGTGTCATGAAGTTAGTATGCAAACTTTATACAAGTTTTGAAAAGGAGTCCAAGTGAAGGCTTCAGACTTGTTTGTTTCCATCTCACTGTGCAGCAGGAGGACAAAGAAGAGGATGGCTGAGCTGGGGGCTGACAGCTTTGGGAAGCTCTGGGCAGAGGTAGATAAAGATATCAGAGTGGTTGCGTAAACACACTGACAGAAGCTTGATGGGAGACGGGAGCTTTTGATGATTCTAAAATATCCAGTGTTTCGGAATATTTTAACTAAGAAAGAGTAAGAAGAATGTGAGCAACTGAAGTGCAGAATAAGACTGCAGGGCAAAAGAAAAACTGATTTTCGGTTAAATGAGAACATTCTGATTACTATGTATGTCCTCAGCTGTGTTACATCACAGGATGATATGATTGCACTAGGGTCAGTATTGGGTTATATTTTCCGTTTAAAGTTTTGGGTTTTGTTTTTTTGGTTGTTTTTTTTAAAGCACAGCAGAGGACTGCAGTGCTAGTCAGTAATTAAGAGCACTGATCAATACTGCAAGAGAAGAGTACACATTGCTGCAAATTCTATATATCCACACAGGCAACAACTAGCCAGTGGACACAGTACACAGTAAGACACACAAAGTTAGAAATGACACAGTTTAGCGTGACGAATCAAAAAATTTCCTATACAAGTTCTGAGCATTGCAGATAAAGGCCTGCGAGGATACCAATTTCAGATTCACAGCTCGGCGTTCACTTTTAACCCATGTTCAGAGAAGCACGTCAGGAAACAGGGAGTGAGGCAGCACTGAGGCATGCATGGAAAAAAGCCTTGAAATCAGCAGGCCTTGGAGCAGAACTGGCCTGGCAGATCCTGCTGGAATCCGGAGACAATTCTTTGTCTCACTACAGCTGCCTCCGAGCGTGCGTGATAGAGGCCAGATCTAATCAGCACACTTGTACACAGACCTGGACACACACCTGTTATTGCAAGACTACAGTAAAAATACGCCAGACTCTTTCATTTAATTGTTCTACATCAGTAAACTGCCACTGGGATTTATTAGGTAAAACCTAAGAGGCCAAATGAAGCGTGAGAGACACAAAGACAGAATGCACGCAAAATTCATGCTTCGGCTCACACAAAGGCTTCATACGTGAAACACATGGAGAAATCTGCTTACAGGAGCGGCTGCTCCTAACAAATAGTCACAACAAACCAGTACATGTGTACGCCCTTTCCTCCAATACACACACACACACATACGCTAATCCATAGTTCACTTAACAATGACTTGGCACTGTGCTCAGTGAACTACAAAACAGCATGCTTGTCTTGATGGCGTGTATGTGCATGTGGGTTAAGTGCTGCCCCAGCTGGGTTTCAGCAGCGTGCAGTTTAACACTCCTCTGCTGTTCTTCCTGACCCCCAAGACGAGCCTTGGCCAGGCACGCACAGCACCAGTCACAACCCTAAACTTCTCCGAACTGAGCTAGCCCTCTACACACACACACACACACACACATACACACATGGTTTGCTCCAAAGTGCTTCCTCCCTCCCTGAAGTCTGAACATGGATCAAGAGAACAATAGATTCCACTAGCCCACCCTCAGTTCCCTCCCTTTCTCAAGAGTGATATTTCCTTAGGTTGTGTAATATCACCCCTGAGCATAACAAACTGTGCAACTTTGACTGAGTGAAGAGTTCTTGGCCCAAAGGCAGTCATGGTGACTGGTTGTCACTACATGTGATTCACTCCTCTTGGCTTGGATAGTCAACGGAGCAGAGCGGAGTTAAGGATCACCAAATGTGCAAGAATCTCATTGTTCTGTGGCCAGTACCCAATACTGTCAAAGACACAAGGATATGTGTAAGGATGAAAGGTCTGTCACACTGATGCCTTCCATGCAGGGCAGATTTTATCAAACAATACAATCTGTCATTCATCAGCCTGCTGCTCTCTGCCCATCTCGCTCTCTAAAAACTGCATTGAAAAGTTCTTTTCAAATATTTTACTTCAGCATTTCTGGCAAAAACTGCTCATGAGACAAACTCTCTCATGAGTCCTTTCAAAGCGCAGCCATATCAAACAAACAGGTTAATTGCACCGGTGGGATTTTGTATAACTTGGATGGTTTTCAACCAAAATCTCGTCCCCATTAATGCCACTGTGCAATGACGTTTGAGAATAGTGCCACTGTTTCTTCACCACACACTGGCAGCAAATCTAGCCCGGTGTCTAGCATGTGACCATCAGACCAGCGTCTTAAACCATCACATGACTAACTCATGCTAAACAGTTAGAGGTAATCTCTCATGATTGGCAGAAACATTAAATATAAGATGTGCTTTAAAATCACATGCCACACCAAATGTGAACATGGCTGTCCGCCCAACAACCAATGCCCAGACTTCAGGACAAAGTCTAAGCTACTAAGAGAATTTCCTCAAAGAAAGTTGTTTGAAATAGTGAGCAGGAGCATGGCTTAGAGAATAAACTGTTTTATGGTGCATAACAGGTGTCTTCTTCCTGTTTCTGCCTTAAGAGTTGGAAGTGGATGGAATGTTTGAAATGTTAAAATAACACCGTAGCTGTGAGCTGTCACCAATAAGCAAACACTTGAGCTTGGTTTCAGTTTAGATTTGTACTGGAATATTTACACAGACCATGCTTTCACACTCCAAAACATGAGTGCATGTAAGTCCAAGTGGTCCAAAGGTAAATATGCATTCATCACTCAACTGCCCCAGGCAACTACTTTTTTTTTTAAAGCAACTTAATTTCATATCTTTTCCTAGTGATGCTTGAAAAAACAAACAAAAAAAAACACCAAGAGATGAATGGCAGAGAGAAACAACGCCAGAAGAGTGTAATAAAGTAATCTACAGAGTACTGGCTGGATTTAAGTCAACACTTGGACTTTGATAAGTGACAGAAACACAAATATTGGAATGCACCCACACACTTATACAAAGAAACATGCATACATAGAGACAGATACACACACATGCAACAGATAGATAATTGGATAAAGAAAAAGCCATCAAATGCTACCTCGCTAAAAATGGAGCCAGTAAATTCAAATGTATTGCTAACAACTTGTTTATCTTTGTGTGCAAACTATACACCAGTACAGTATGCTGAAGTTTAGAGTCCACCAACTATTGCTCTCCAGCTTAATGGCCCAACAGAGACAGACACTCCTGAGTATCTGAAGTGGCGCTAATCAGCACATGATTGTTGTGACATTTCTGACTAGCCATTATCTGCAATTTGCTGTAATTCAGTGGAGCTGCGTATGGCTTAATATAAACCTCCCCACAACTACCAGACTGCATGGCTGATCTCCTTCCAGATGGGGCGTAGGACTTAGCTCTAGACCTCTCCCCTTCCTAATCCTTTTCTTTTTCTTTCCTGTAGTCCTTCTTCTTGATCTCTCATTCTAAACCTCCTCACTGCCCCCCCCCCCCCTCCCTTTATTCTTCTCCTGTTCTGAAGTGAAACAGCCTGTAGCCCGCGACAAAAAATGTCAAATGCCTTTTCTTCCTCATTACAGAGTTTCCCGAGGCACCCTTTCCACCAAAAAGCATTCATTTCTCATCCACAGTCTTCACCCAAGTTCTTACCTACCAAACACGAAGGCAAACATTACTGAATAAGAGCAGAATTAATATCATATTGCCACTTACGTACATTTTTTCAAAATAAAGTCATTGCCTTCGCAGCTTTGTTTATGAGTGACTTGACGATACGTCATAACTCAAAGCAGAGAAACTAAACAGGTCTATCGCGAAGAAAATATATTATTAATGTAGGATCAAATGGCCTTTGATTCCACAGGATTGGCAGGGAAGGCTCAAAATAGACTTACATGACACACCTTGGTGCAGAATTAATAAAAAAACAGAGTAAAAAAAAAAAAAAACCCAGCAGAGAATACTGGATATGAAGCAGATCAAAGAGATGCAGAGAGAAAACGCA
The DNA here is from genome assembly GCA_015108175.1 of Pelvicachromis taeniatus. NCBI lineage: Eukaryota > Metazoa > Chordata > Actinopteri > Cichliformes > Cichlidae > Pelvicachromis > Pelvicachromis taeniatus. The sequence goes on along the minus strand of VURO01003002.1, from coordinate 36,419 downwards.
AGCCTGACAACTAATCACAAACACACAACAGTGCTTTAGGCTTGTAGGTTTGACAGAATATTATTTCACACTGCAGCAAGCATGAACGTGCACATGCATGCCGCTTCATTGCAGAAAGGAAGTCGGACCTTTTTCCCCAGAGAGACTGGGCGAAACCTCTTCCTCCTGTTAACTTATTCTTAAACACAAACTCAAATGTGGCCAACAACACTGAGAATTTGAGATTCCGCTAAAAACCCAGATCAATCGTAGCGCTACACAACATTTACGCGATGGCACAATTCTGAGACGACTTGGTTCACCTGTTCTCAGGTAAACAGCATTAAAGAGAATGTAGGTCTCTGTGTCACTCTAAACCCTTTATGGTGCACCTCTCGCTTTAAATCTTTAAAGGGAGAAAGACAATACCCTCTATCTCCGTTTCCAAGGCTTGGATGTTAGCTCGTGTACGTGATACTAGTTCACAGTTGAGACAGCACAACTTCAAACCTCCATCCTTTATAGTGGCTTCACCGTGGTCGCAAAGGACAGCAAAAATTCACTCTTGTCAATCAAGTGGCAGAAACAACAGAGTTTCAGGTTAAGATGATTATCTCCAACTTCAGCTTCTGCTAAACCGGCAGCGTGACTCTCAGCAATGACACATGTCATCAGTCTTCAATGTGGAAAAACAGGCTCCGGTTTGAAATACAATACTGCTTAGAAACTCCCCCGAAACCAACAAACAAGTGTGGCTAGTTTTACATTCACGGATAACTGGCAAGGCTCCCTCTAGAGACAAAGGGTAGGCACTGATGGGTTTGACGTGAGACCGACAGCAAAGCAGCTGAAGCACAGCAAAGTGAACTTGAACCTGCTATGTATTAGCCAAATTACTTTGTGTGTCAGCTTTAATGTTGAGAGTCGCTGCTTCCAAATCCGGCACAAACCTTTGGTTAACTGCGCACCGAAAACCAAAAATTGAGTCGCGTGTTCAGCGAAAATCTTTCGATGATATTTATGTGCACTCCATTTGGGGAATTGTTCCCCTTCACATCAGCAAACCCTGTCCCTTTTGAGGCAAGTACTATAACCCACACACAAGGAGAGAATAAAGCCTGCTCTACTTTAGCCAGTCTCCCACATAAACCATCCATAGATGAGCAAGAGGAAAACAGAAGGACAGAGGAGATAAAAGGGAGGATGGGGGTGGAGGTGATTTTGACAGAGGGCTGAGAGAAAGGAAGTGCGGGGCCACTTATGCACCCTGCCACCCTGCATCACCAAGCAGCCACTGATGGATGAATAAAGCATATCCCAGTAATAGAAATGACTTGGGGACCGAGCAGGATCATTAGCTGAGTAACAGCAGGCTTTTGGGGAATGGTTAGGGAACATGTATGTGTCTAACTGTTTTGTCTTATGTGTTCTTGGTGATTCCGTCTCATTCAGTTTAATTTGTCAAGCTGCTCAGCAGCAAACCTACAGGGGATGAGTGCCAAATGCGTTTCTCTTTCTAAGGTAAAGCAGGTAAATAACAATCTATAAACCATAAATTCCTAACTCAAACCCTTTAAAAGCTTTTTTTCCCCCCCATCCACAGCAATGTCATTTAAAGACCATCATGCTGTTTTCTAAGCCTTGTTATGACTCCTGATCATCAGTTCAAACTTGGGATCATGCTGTTATTTGCTGCAGACAAAGCTGCTCATATATTTGCATGTCGTAGCAGCGGCACTCGCTGTAGCACGGAGATAAAAACAGACAATAAATCAGTGTAAATAAACAGATGGCTGGAACAAAGAGCACTAAGAGAACAGAAGGGCTGAGATGGAAGAGAAAACACAGGTATCAAGGACCTGCATAGATTGAGGTTCAGCTGTTCTAAATACACCATTTAAGGATAATACTGATGATTCTTTGTGGATTGAATTATTAGCTTTAACAGGTTCTTACATTTCTGTCAGCAGATTGTAGCTCTTCTATAGGCTTGTTGGATTTCTCTCTTTGTCTAGATTCCTTTTTTTCTGTGAAATCAACCTGCATAGGGCACAAAGCTTACTTAAACTTATTAATGTAGTAGTAATAATTTCATCACTTTCATAAATGCTGAATTATTTTTCACCGTATTCAAAAAAAGTTTAGTGCAAACAAAAAGTAAATAAATATTCAAGACGACAAACAAGCATCTTTTTAGACAACATCACGGCACTTTTTTGGTAGCTGACTCAGAGGTAAAATGTTGAAGAGTGCTTAAACAAATCAACAAGGAGCTTTGGAAAGGAAACTGCTTTTACCTTCAGTGCCACATCATAAATACACCGCTTTAAATACATAACATATAAATGAATAACAAACTCAAGGTGAAAAATTTTAAGAAAAAAAAAAAAGTGATTGCTTGGCATATAGAAAAACTGCCTCCAGTGACTAATATTCCTTGACAACATTAGCAAACATGGGAAAACAACTGCAGTCTTTAACACGGGTGTGTTGGAGTTTAAAGGCTGTGGTAAACCACTGCATGATCATCTACCATGAGCAGCTACATGAGAGTATGAGTGATGTAAACTTCCTGTAAGTCAGTGTGTGGTCTCATGGTCACAGAGGAATCCGTCACATCTACGAGCTGCCATTCAGTGCATGCGTAACTCACAATAAGGGTAAGTAAGTCATCAACTACAGCACTAAAAAAAAAAAAGCCACAGCAGTATCAAAGTCACATAAACCCTGTGTGAGTCTTTGTATGTGAAAGAACTCAAACTGAGCCCTAATCGTTCCAGCAGCCATTCAAGTAACACATGTTGCCATATTTCTTTGAGTTTTGTTTGGTTTTCATATGCTGACATCTGTGTTTTGTGAAATTTTTTACTGAATGCATATTTGTTGGTTATGGTGCAGCGCTAAAATCTCGAGTCATTCCTCATTTATTTGTTTTATTTTAGGTTTCGCTTCCAAGGAACCCCAAAGTGGTCTTGGGGAATAATCTTCAGCTTTCTGGAGGTTTCACAAAGTTCTTCTTTGGATATTATCTATTTTTTTTGTTCATTTTAAATCCAGACACCTGGCCGTTGATCTGACCATTTTCAGAAGATTTTGTTTATTAAACACCAAACTATGAGTCACTCAAGCGTAAAAAAGCGTAAAAAAAAAAAAAAAGAAGAAGTAAAAAACACAATCGTTGGTCAAAGATTGGCCTCCCCAGAGTCCTGACCTCAACATTATTGCCGCAGTGACGAACTATGTCTGAAGACCGAGAATTCACAGTTCTGTGTTGAAGAATAGTAGTCACGTTATTGTTCAATATTAAAATTGTACAAAGTCTGTTTTTTGGAAGTAAATATTGTATTTCCCTGTATGTTTGCGAATATTTCTTGTACATACCGTATATCTTCCATTAGTAGCCTGTCTCTTTTAAACGCCGGATGGTGCATTACAGCCACCAACTGGTATGGAGTGTTACTGGAACGTCGCTCTGTTTCCAATCAGCCATCATCTACGACCAGTGGCATTTAAGCTGGATGCAGCGACCATTGAAGTTGGATTATTACACTGAACTGGAACTGTCGGCTAGCGAACCTGCTAACTGTGATTTTATGGTCTTTTACTTCCTCTCGGGAGCAAAGGAGGAGCACAATTGGGAACTGCATTATTTGTGAACTGTTGGAATATGTTTTGGAGCACTGTAAGTAAACGCACTGTCTTTTCACCTCAGTCTAAAACCCGCGCCTGGGTCCTCTTTCCCTCTCACTTCCGCGACAATTCTGAGAAGGGAATAAGAGCCGGTCTCCAATAACCACCGGTCTCTTTTAAACGCCGGGCCGGCCGGATAATTTTTTGAATAAACACCCGGGCTACAATTGGAAGATATACAGTAATTGATTATTTCCATCTGCCCCACACACAGTCTGGCTCTAATGAGGCCAATATCACAGTCTCATCGTCTCTTCCTTCCTTTTGATTCTTGATAATTAGCCAGTTATGGCTCATAATTAGAAACTAATGAACTATAAAAGGTACTGCATGCTGCATTTAGATATTGAAAGTTTTTTTTGTTGTCGTTTTTTTTTTTAAATATACTCATGGGGGAGAGCAAGAGTGAAAGTGACAGCAAGAGAGAGAGAGAGAAAACAAAGAGCCAGTTCATACCACTGCTCCGCTCACGTCATAGGCGTTGCTACTGCTCCTGTAAATGACAAGAGGGTAAAAGAGAGGTCATTAAGCCTTATGATGACATGCTCCTGTATATTTGTTTGCACTCTGTGTGGATAAGGAACAAAGCAGCATAGTCCGATATACTGAACATGCCAGTATGCCATTTTGTTCTATGGCTCAAAACTCTGTCCATGTGTTTTTTTCTCTCCATCTACTTTTTTATTAAACATACTGACCACGACTTATATGTGCATAGATATACCAGTCCCATTGTTCACAGCTGTGTGCTCCCTTTCACATCCTAACCCCAAATATGATTTAGGGTTGATTCACTTCAGTCTTATTTATATAGTGCATTTTCACAACAGCTGCTGCCTCAAAGCTCGGTTAGAGTTTTAAGGAGAAAACAGAAGAAGAAAGAAGGGTGCCTGGAGCACGAGGCTTAAAGCTAAACTCAGCTGAGGGCAGGATACGTTTTAGCTGCTTGAATTGGAGTCAGCCAAACTTATTACAAAACTTTGATAAGAGTCTTAAAACAAATTGGAAATTTACCTGCTTGGCAACACCTCAAAAATCCCTTGGACTGGTTTCAGATTGCTTTCACAGTTTGCTGGCACTTGCATTCTTTTTAATAGCCAGCAGGTGGCGACTACTCTGTCTATCGAAAAATGGCCCTTAACCTCTCTTGAGGTTGAAGAGACGTCGACAAGAAGTTCATTTCATAAATTACGATCATTATTAGAGTCAGAAAAGATAATAAACCATGAAAAACTATATCCACTGGCTAACAATGCGTTAGTGAAAAGTTGTTAGCAGATGATTTTCCTTTGTGTCATATCTGTGCTTGTCATGTCCAGTGTCAAAACCCCAAGAAGCCGATGGCAAAAAAATACCCATCGATTCATAACAGTGCGGATGTCACAGCGGGTACCTCCATCTTTTACATATAGTCTATGGTAATGTAAGGCTTGCTTAGACAAGACTTGAGGCTAGATTTGGACTTGCTGGTACAAATTTGTACCAGCTTTAACGTACTTTGGTAAAACTGGTGTCTGGATTCAGTGTGAAGAGACCTGTCCTGATCTTGCACTCTCGAGATTTGAGACTGAACTCAGATTTGACTTGCAAAGACATCTGACTTGAAATGTCTCTCAAGGAGTTGAGGCTCTCTCCAGATGTGCCTCCATGAGTTTCTAAAAACCAGCGTCTCTAAACATGCACTGAACTGATCATTTATTCTTATAAAATTTTCACACGAATCAGTCCTCTGACCATGCGTGACAATATGTACACAACATCTAGCCTATGTCCCAACCCAGCCAATAAACAATAAATCATACTGGCGCCAGATCGTTGCTACGCTTTATATAAACAAGCACTCATCGTTACGTTCCTGTTCAGATACAACTCCTCACTGTCACTGGTATGTTTGGCATGTAAACCATAACAATGGGCATTTAAACCATGCACACACACACACCTCATCGAGGTCATTAGGGCAGTGAAGCTTTATGAGCCAAGCCCATTTGGTTCAACTGCCCAGGCCACAGAGTGATTTTTGTCTGCCTCTTCCTCTTCCAACAGGCAACACCCTTCACCAGAAACCACCTATCGGGTCTAACAAGCTTTTGGAGAGTGATGAATGGTGAGCAAAGTCCACGGAAAAATGAACATGCGCCGAGAGCCACTCCAAATAAAACAAGACTGTGTGGCACTTTAGATGACACTGCTCCTGGCTCCTTTCATTCCCAGCATATTCCATATTCCTGGTATGTGTTTTAGGTACGTAAACAACAGGAAAAAGAGACAAAAGCATCAAAATGGACACCACATTTCATCGGCACACGTTCCTCACCTGTTACACTGGGCGCAAAGACCGACAAGAGTGATGCTGAGGACAAGGAAGGCGACGAGGGAGATGACGCCCACCTCTGGAGAAAACCAACCCAGTACACCAACCATCCCAACCGGAGCCATTCTTGAAGTGTCCTATAAAAAAAAACCCACAGCAACATTAAAAGGACCTTTGTGGAGTAAAGTTCACGAGCAGACAGTGGAAGTTACGTGAAAGAACCATATTTATACGCAGTAATACAAAATAAAATCACGGGCTCGTAGCTTACGTTGTGCGCTGCTTGGCTCGGTAACTGTCACCAGCTGCTCTCAGTCATTCAACTGCCTCTGCTTTATGTGGCTCAAAGCATTCAAACAAGTTAGGGAGGGACCAGTTGCCCTGTCTGTTATGAAGGAGGTGCTCGCACAAACCCATAAACAGCCTATTGTCTCGTTCACTCTCTCTGAATAACATTTGTGTCTGTCATGCCGACGGATTCCAGAAAAGCTGGAATGCGCATTTTATCGGAAAACACCTGTTTGGCCAATTTAAGAAGGAAAATAGTTGAATCAATACAGGAAGGTGTAGTGCACAAACCATATTTAATAAACAAAAGCAGCTGTTTCCTCAAAAACTGCAGAACACTGCAGGTAGTCACAGGCCAGCAGCTGCTTCAACCTCTTTACGCACTTTAACTATACAGAGCATGAAGATTATCGTCATGTTGTCTTTCCAAGATATGGCAATACTCTGTTTTTGGGGGTTGTGTTTGTTTGTTTTAAGTCAAGACCACTACAGTCACAAGAAACTTGTTATTTATATGTGCTGCATCTTTATATGTTGGTGACATGTTCTCTGTTCTGGGGACACTCTGCCCTCCCATGTGCATATGTGGAAAACCAGAATCAGGGAGAGTAACGGCAAAATCCCAGCACAGAACCATCATGACAGGAGTTCAGGCATGACAAGGTGGAGGTGGTGGTTTGGTTGCAAAGTGGCTTTCAAGCAACTGTAGAGTGGATAAAGCAGATAAGCAGCATATTTCCTATATGAGATTTGTTGGTTATATAATCCTGCCGGCTCTAGGGGTTTGAATGCCTGATCGGAGGATATACAGTAAACATCCACAAAAAGGCAGCCAGTAACACACTGCTCTTGCAACACACATGCTAGTTTCTCCGTGTTTCTCACTGTACTGGCAGCTGATTGGCTCTGGCAAGTGAAATTATTCTCACAAAGGGCAAATTAGACCAAAGAGAAAAAAAAGAAAAAAGGATCTTTGTTCTAATGCAGAGCACTGTTTGCAGACTAAAGGGATTATTGTGCTTTTGTGGGGTGCAGTCTCAGTTGTGCACGTGGAATTAGAAAGATGAATTTGAATAGGGTGAAGACTTAGGTTATGAAATGAAGGGATAACACAGTGGAGTAACTCCTGGAGCAGTTATCAGGACAAGGTTGGGCACATGAATGGGTAAAAATAAAAGAACACTTCCTGTGTAAGCACCAAGTATACCAGAGCATGGTGTTGAACTGAACACACACGCAGCTCGACAAATATTCAGAGAATTGCAGTGATGTTCCCCAGCACCTGCACAACACCCACACGTCCTCGCCACACCACCCCTGACTCGCATCTCTTTGTGAGGAATGACACGAACACCAAGCAATGCGCCCACGCCCATTACCTGTTTAACAGCCCCATCCTGTCCCAGTCACCTCCCGGAGCCCCGCTCGACAGGGAGTCTGTACCTCCCAGCAATTTTCATTTCTTCCCTTTGGCTGAGATTCACATGGGATAGCACAGGAGGGGCAGGGAATGTCTGCAGGAATCATGGCAGATTTCAGGTATTTGGATCACGAAAGCACAAATTTGCTCATACAGGAGTGAACGCGGCAAACAAATAACTTCTCTTTGCTTCCATTTGAAAAAAATCATAAAGTGTAACCCTCATTACTTGCTGGGACACATATTTAGGTTATTTATTTCTAATAATTCTGTCAAACATAAACTTAATCGGTATCTTTATGAGACTTAAAGCAGAAAGCTCGAACCACCACAAGTTCAGAATCATGT
>VURO01002999.1:0-10293 GCA_015108175.1 Pelvicachromis taeniatus | reverse complement strand
GGATATTGTTTGTTTTTTTTTTTTTTTTTTTATGGAGTTGCCTCTGTGGAATGCTGAACGAGGGGAGATAAACGAATGCTGCTTTCTAGTTCCATCGACCTGGCAAAATAAAATCATCTGCACTGAGGGGACTAGGGCATTGGCTTCATCTCCTCAGGAACCTTCAATCTCTTTCATTCAAGGCATATTATTTTCAGCCAAGAGGGATCCTTTGATAATTTAATTTAACTGCAGAAAAAAGCACTGTGTTGTGTGTTTCGCACCAGGGTGCAACGTCACATCTTGGGCCTATTATTAAACCGATGAATTGATTGCATACTTTCACCTCTGGAAATTCTGCTATTAATACAGCTACTAGTGCTAAGATTAATAGTACTTTTTCTGTGACAGCTGTGAAAGCAGCACATCCAAACAACCATTAAATACAACTTGTCAAACATAGTCACTCTGAAAGCTACGACCATGACCAAAAAACACCCAAGAAAACATCTAACATCCTATCTAAATACACTAGAAACTGTTAAAAAAGAGGGGAAAAAAGCAGGCTTGGTACTTCATTTATATAGTGCAAAACTCCCATTACAGTGAAGGAAAGGAAAAAGAGGAAAACTGGGCTACTTGGATGCTTTTTAACTTTGCAGGATGCTGTGAAGGAGTAAGAATGGCTAAAGCATGCCGAGATTTTTTTATGTTGTCCTTGAAACAGTCAGACATTCCCTCTGTAATAGGGCCTAAAAATATCTCCCCTTTGTCAGATAGCACAACAACTAACAACCAGCATTTAAACTCTCTTGGCACTATTGCCCAGCAACAATATAGCAATCAATTAGAAATCGTATATGTGAGCGATCACACCAGCCACCTCAACCAAGCCGCAAAACCTCCAAACACTACAAACCGCATACATTGCATTTATAAAACATGTAACTTTTTCTCAAGTTAAATCTATATAGATCTATATAGAGCTAAGCCTAGAGGCATCACTGTCTGATCTTGCCTGCACAGTGAAAAGTGCCGGCACTGAAGGCATTGTTTTAAATCTTGGTCCTATAATTACGTAAAGGTAGATGTATCGATTTTATCGACAGAGTACACAAAGGTGATTTTTACCTGAAAGGAGAAGGACGGAGAAAAAAAAGAGATGAAGGCAGAGGGGTACTATAACAGGATTTTTCTTCTTCCCCTTTTCTTTCCATTGTTTGATGATTAATCGAAACCCATTAGTGTGGACTCGAGAGCAGTGAATTCAGTTTTAATTAGCTTCTTTTTTTTTTTACCCCTCATTCTCCTTTGCTTTGACGTAGGGTACGTGTTATCTACACAATGAGGGATTGGCAAACTGCTTATCTGATTTTGCTGTTAGTCTCTTGCAGCTGGTGTTATTGCTGTACTGTGCAGTATCAAGAGACTGGTACCTCACTCGGGGCTTTAAAATGCACTGCTTTATGTGAAACCATATGCGCACGCACGTACGCGCACATTCGTTTAGCGAACTCAGCAGAAGGACATTTAGAGGTGGTGTAGGGGTGTTCACTATGTAAGCTCGGCTCAGTGGAGGTTAGATCTGTTGGGAGATGGACATGCTGAGATATAGCAAGTAATCTCCCCCATTACCAGCGCTCCAGGATGAATGGGATCTTTGTTATGAGTTGAGCAAAGCAGCGACACACCCACCAACACTTAATTAAAAAGATTTGACACAGATACTGTACTCTGACATAGTGTCTGTCCCTGACCCTGATGCTAATATCCAAACTCGGGATGGGAATAGGTTCAAGTAGTGTAATTGAGGTGGAGGCAATCCATCTAATCCTGACAATGTCAGCACTCGCCATTCCCCTTTTTTCCTTTCACAACTGTCCCGAAGGGAAGACTGTAGACCTGTCAGCAGTGACTGCCACTTATTTGTTTTGAAAGACTAAAAAAAATACACTTTCTCAACAAATCTGGCAACGCATCGTTGGAGAATTCCTGCTGGTTATTATATTCAAGACGCGGTGTATTCTCTATGACTGTATTCTGCTCAAATAAGTAACTAATGGAAATGTATAAAGCATGTGAGAATCAATTGGCACAGACTCTGTTGTTTGTTTGAGCTCATAAAAAGTAAAAGTGTACGCATGAACCCTGCACGTCCAAACTTTCTGAGGTGCCGGTCATAGCCCCCCTGTTTCTCCTTCTTACTTCAGCTACCTCTGAGCTTTAAATCCTTGAGAAGCTTTTCAGTTGTAACAGTCATTCCAGCCAGGTGCTGCAGACATTATTTGATGTGATGGACAGCTTACAGGATTTAGGAGATGTCAGCTGTAATTGTACAGAGCTGGACAAAATGACATTTTTTTTTTTTATTTCCTGCCTCTGGTCCTTTGGTCTCAGTTTGATTGTAATGGTCGTGAGAGCCACGGGGTTTATGTGGACTTGTTTGTGTAGCCAATGTCATTCTTCACTGAGCTGTGTCACTATTACTAGCCTGTAAATAGATTTCACATGAAGAGGAGCCTCAGCTAGCTGGGTCAATGACAAAGGTAGAATCTAAACCTGTTGTCGGCATTCTATTCTATAGCTTCTATTAGCAGATTTCAAACGGACATTATTGAGCTAATCACTTTCTCTTAACCTTGGCCTTAACATCTCTGGAACAATACTTATTTCTACTGATATTGCAGTTGTGTAAGCCAGTTAGAAGTGAACAGCTGGGCGGTGTCAACCTTTGGGTTTTACAGCACCTCAGAGAAAGACTTCTGACTGCTAATCTTTTATTAACTAAAACAGTCTGGGATGTGACATTTACATACTCTCTCTCCCCAAGCCAATTAAGCTCTTGATGTCCTGGTTATTATCACCAGGCCAGTAATGGATATTAGCAAAAGTCACCTCTGTTATTCAGGCTGTGGCTCTTATCTTGTCTTGCTTGCAAGAAGGTCATCGATTGCCATGATCCTTTTTCACAGTATGTGAGCAGTCACACATTTTTGTCCTTTGTGTTCCTCCAGACCTGCGGGAGATAGTGTTCGTCATCCAGAGTCAAAGCAACTCCTTCCATGTGAGGCAGGCAGAAAGACGCAGAGAGGATTTGCTCAAGCAGGCACACGATTTTACGGAGGTAAGGCTCAAGCCATCTTTCTCCCATGTGCACGTGTTTTTCCAATATTGGTACATTTTAGTATAAATATGTGTCGATTGTGATATCAGTTATCAGCAACAGCCTCATCTGAATGTGAGTTCTTTCTGCTTATGTTGCTGCATCGTGTCAACACAAGTTTTATCATAAGATTCAATTCATCTCATTTTTCATTTAAAATGTACTCGCTAAAGGGTTTAAACATAAACATTAATAAAACACTTTGCTCAGTGTTCACTAGTTGATCATCAGAGCACATATTAAATATCAGTATTATAATTCGTGGTAGTTCCAGATTAACATGTGAAGTACTTTTAAGTCAGAAGTATGAAAGTGTAGTTTGACACAGCTTCTCATGTGCTTTTAATATTTAATTTCTTATGGAAATCAAGTTGGTTGTGAAACTTTGATTTTCACATATGTATCGCTGTGACTACTTGTAGCTAAATACTTAATAATCATCATCAAAAGTGAGTTTTTTTGCGCTTGTTTGTTAGTTTTTAAGCCTTTTTAAGGGATTTGTAGACTTCCAGTAAGAACATCAGCATTATGTTAGCCTGGGTCCAAACACCAAATGCCTTCTTTTTTTTTTCCTTCTTCATATCTATTCAGAGCAGATTTAATGTAGTGCAATGTATGATATAATCTGTTCAGTTAAATAGTCATTGCAGTGTTGCTAACAACAATATTACATTCAATTAGAAAATGCAATCACTCGCTGTGTTTACTCTATTAAAATACTTTTTTTTTTCTCCTCAATATTCTCGGATTGGTCACTGAGTTGGAAACAATATTGTCTCCATCCTGCTCAGTGCTATGTATCTTGTATCCACAGTATTGACTAACTGCAGAATTTTTTTTCTAATTCATGTTGCCACAGTAATATAAATGAATAATTAAATAATCTAATAAACAAGACGAGTTAGATGTAACAAAACATTTAAGAAGAATTTTTTACATGGAGGGAAAAATTACAGCACAAGCGAATAAAGAAACAAAACTGAAATTCGAAAAGAAAACGGCAAAAGTGGATAAGTGGAAGAAAATGGATGGGTGAATGGATGGACGGATTGATAGATAATATAAAATTAACTCAAACTGGAAGCAGTGAGAAAGCCCACTTCTAAAAGCATGTCTTTAAGAGACATTTAAAAAGACAGGGAGTTTGTCAATTTGATGGCCTTAGAAAGGTTGTTCCAGAGAGTGGGTGTCCTAAAGCCTGGTCCTCAGCTGAGAGTTGAGATGACTAGCAGGGCCTTGCGGCCAGAAGATTTTTAATCACTTCTGGCACTAAAAGACCCGCTGTTTTTTGTTTGTTTGTTTGTTTGTTTTGGGGGGGTTTAAAAATAAATTCTAGACAAGTTATAGCTTAGTTTGTTGACCAAAACACATGTTTAAGGAGTTTTAGAAACTAAACTGATATTGGTGAGTCTCCTGAGTTCCGTAAAGAATGAGGAGACAATAGAGTTAACATGCCTGTTCAAGCCAAGGAGCTTTTGCCGCAAGTGGCAAGATTTTTAAAATGTTGGCTTAAATTCATGGACAGACACCCAAAGTCTGGGTGTCTGCACCATATATGACAACACATATGTGTTGTCATATATGGTGGAGCTCCATCAGGACCACTAAATAAAGATTCAAATAATCACATCAGTCTTATCCATATTTACTAAAGGAGGTTGTGTGCCATCCAGTATTTGACCATGGGTAAAGTATGTTGAGTTGATGAATGTCGTTGTGGTTAAAAGAGATGTGCAGCTGCATGTCATCTGCACCGAAGTGGAAATTCACACTATATCTGCAGATGGCATGCCTCAAGGGTGACATGTACAGAGAACAAAAGAAGGTCCAAGGACAGACCCTTGAGGTACTCCATGGGTCTTTTTTTTTTTTTTTTATAGAGGATGACCATGAATTACCAGGTTTTGCACTAAAAGACCTATCCTGTAAATAAGAACAAAATCACTTTAAAAGTGGACCAGAAATGACATATAATAATAATAATAAATGTTAAAGACTTTTATTGAAATGTCTATGACATTGTTAAAGACATTTCAATAAGTATTTACTCTAAAACCCAACTGAAGCGTTTCAAAAAGTCTATTCCCATTTTAAAAAAGCAATCAGTTTTTCAGAAACAACTTTAAACCTTTAAACCCTTCCCTTGAAAATTACTGGAGCCTGTATTGTCTTTCTTTTTGTCTCATCTTTGTAGGAAAACAACCCCAAAGGCGCACACTACACCACAAGAATTACAAAGTCCAAAAATAAGAAATTAGAGTTCATGTCTAATTAAATTTCAGATTTTATTTTGCACACTTTAATAGCTGGTACGCTTTAAAAATATGATTCCGTGTTTGCTATAATAAACAGTGGCCTTAGTTTATGCAAGATGACAAGACTTGTCACGATGAGATTTAGTTACACAAATCCACATCAGGTTTTATGAGATGAGACTGACTTGCCGCATCATGTTCAGTTTGCATTTGTGATCTCAGAGATGACTGGCATTTTAGCATCTGTTGCATGCAATTACACAAACTAATTTCAGAGTCGGCATCTTCTTAAAGAGACATCAGTAAAGGCTTAACAGCTTTTTTGAAGAGTTATAAGATTTGTGATGAATCAGAATCAAACCTTTTGGTTGCATGAAAAAAAAGCTCAGAGATTGAATGGTGCTGCTACACAAAGGCTGCATATTCAACACGTTAACGCGTTAAAATTCAATGTGGATCTGTATGAAACGTGATTTAACCCAAAATTAAAATCTAGTAGAATTTATAAAGCGTGAAATGTCAAATGGAAAATCTGCAAATGCAAAAAGGGGGAGAGAGGACAATGGGAACAACAATTTTCCCTCTTATATGTGTTTTTTTTTGTTTCATTAAAACCTTTTATTTTATTGTTTACCTTTTACCGTGTTCAGTTTTTAATTTCATGACTTAATAAAATGTTGTAATCGTTTGCTTCTGCATTTAATTTTAATTGTAATAAGCAAAATAATTCTAATTTAAAAAGTCCACTAAATGAAACAACAAAAGAACACCTGTATCTGTAATGGGACAACTTTTTAAAGTCCTTTTTAATTGAATGCCAAAATTGCTTCACTGCGACAAATCTCATACTTTTAATGGAAAAAAAACAAACATTTTGCTGTCTGAAACCGCTTTAGTTTAGGTTTGGATAAATCCAGGCACAATCATCTTTGAGTAGTTGGTTAATGATAGGGAGTGATAGTGGCAGTGATGACAGCAGCTGCCAATAACTACTGTTAGGAGCAACAAAAGGAAGGAGCACTGGTTTGCTTCATAATCAAAACTTGGCAATGTGTTGGCACGTCCATGAACATTTCAGGATTTAACAAAATTATCAGTGGAGACGAAAGGGTAAAAAGGAGCGCTTAAAGGAGACCGGCTACTATTGGAGATCAGCGTCTATTTGTCATGACATGTTCTCAAACCTGGTGTTTATTTGAAACGGGCATCAATAAGAGACAGGCCACTACTAGAAGATATACAGTAAACACACTTTGACTCGCCTTCAAGAAACAGTTGTGCCATACCACTACAACCAACACAATTCAGAAGATGCAAGTTTTACTCTGAAGGTGAACATTCTCCAATTTCAGTTTGCGTCGCACATTTGACAGTAGTGCTTGCAAGTGTTTGCAGATAAGTTGGCATCATTTATACAAACTACCGGTGACTGTAGCACCAGTAGTTTGTATAAAGCAGGGATTTTTCAGTGCAGCATCATATACCTCTTTGAGACCAGTTTCACCTAGCAGCTTTGAGTGCTAGGTTAGAGTAGAAAGCGCTATATAAGTCCCAGTCCATTTACTATTTAGCAGTCCAACTACCAGCAACCTGGAGGAACCCTCTCCTCAACCAGTGATAAAGTATACATATTTCTGTTAGGGAACACACATTTGTCCCTCACCATGAGTAGTTGCTAAATGAGCACCAAGAGAGTTCTACCCTCTGTGACTGAGGTCCAAGTTCAGCTAGCATGTTGAAAATATTTTCAATTAGAAGAGCTCTTTTAAATCATCAAGTGCCAGTTTTTGTGAAGGCTGCTTCTGTTTTGCAGGATCCTGTTTTGCTGAATTGCTGTCAGAATAAAAATATGCCAAAACAAAAGCAAAAAAGGTGTTTGAATAGCATAGATAAAATGTAAACTCCAATTGATATTACTGTCTGCCAGCCTATCATCCAAAGCCAAACATAAGTTATAACCAGCTGTCTATGTCTACAGTCGCACCTCCGAGGCACATCACAGAAAATCTTATAATTCTTACGGGGTGTTATAGAAGCACTGAAAGAAAGCCACCAAGCTAAAGAGACTTGCTAAGATTGTACTTTTGCTGCTTATTGTTATTGTAGACATATACAGTACTGTGGAACAGAAAACTAAATGTCATGAAAATATCTATAAATCATTTTTTGAGACACAAAAACACAGCGGCGACAATGCAGAAATGAGACAACCTCGGATCGTTTTGGAAATGAAGTTCGGATGCAGGCAAAAATGTTGCTTTAGATAATTAAATAATTTAAAGCTGACACTGTTTCTCTAATTATGTGAAATATCAGGGTCAGTTAACTGGACCCTTTTCTGATATTTTTCTGTTTTATCCTCACTGGACTCCTAAAGGTTGTGTTACAATGATTTACACACAGGAACTTGTGCATTCTGTGTCGGTTCACAGCCCATGTTCTTACGCTCTGACATTCTGCCTTCTGGGAAAATTCACATTACATTTATAGTGTTTTTGTCATTTAGCCAATGCTTATATCCACAGAGACGCGCTGAGACTACAGCAAAATGCGATTAAACTAAAACCTTTAACAGCAGTGGTGCAATATGCACGTTTTTTTAATGCTTTCCTGGTCGTCACTGTAATAGCAATTCATGCGTTTAAGAAGCCACAGTGATGAAAATTTGTTCATATGAAAAATGGATTTTCTTTTCAACTGCCGTCCTTATTTTTACAGGTGGCTGCTGGATCGTTTTTCTCTCCTTCAACCCTTATTGGTTAAAGCTTCCTGTGACTGTATTACAGCCAGGTCCCACAGACCCCTGTTATCTTCCTAGTCAGCAAGCAATCAGTGTCCTGTTCACGTCCTCATGAGGACTGACTCTTATCTGTTGATTAGCAGTTTGCAGCTCGCACACAACTGCTATAAAACTATCTGTCTGTTCTTCTTGAATGCCTCTTTTATCAAAAGACTGTCGATAGCTCTTTGAAGAAAAAGCTCTCGCTTTGAATTTGCATTATTATCTGAAGATGATGCGCCTTTGATTTTGTTTTTTCCCCCTTTAATTTTTTCATGGAACAGCAATGGTGCAAATGTCAAGTAAACTGCAAACAGTTTAATAAAACATGGCAAATGTCAGACGTGTGATTCATTTTAAGAGTAAACTTGTGTAATTTGGTTAGCGATAATAAACCGCAGCTGACTAATAAGGATTAATATGTATACACAGTGTCAGTCTCATCAGCTAAATCAAACATGCTGCCGTTAGACAGAGCGACTCAGAGGAGACTGTTCTCCCTGACTTCCTGCATGATGAGTGGACCATGCTGTAATGAACCACGGGGTCTTACGCTCTGCTGCTTTGTTTTCCTCACAGTGTGAAATGAAACATTGGCTCTCTCAGACAATCCTCACACAATTTCTCAGCTCTGGCCACTCAAAAGGAAATTTTTATTTAGAAGGGATTGTAGGCACTGTACACATCCTGAAATATCCTGTTCTTGTTTAGTTCTTATCAAAGTATATATTTTAGTGTAAGGACTGGAAGTAGCAGAAGCAGCAGCGGCTCTGAACTTTTAGCTTTTTAGTTTTTTCATCATGTTTTTTTCTAATGCCACAATCAACTAATCTGATACAGTGACGATCTCAAAAGACAGAAATGTCACGCATTCTCATATCCTGATTTCTCACCACCGTCGTTTGGAAAGCTTGACGTTTGTTTTGCATGCTTCAACATAATGATTTCATTTGGGATATTCTAATAAGCATATCCAGATTCATGAAAACATGATGAGAGGTTTTACATGTGCAACACATCACCCAGATACTTGCAAAACCCAATTATAAACAGAGTTGTTTAACAAATACATTCATCAAAGTGAGAATATTTTTGTGAAATCATTGACTTACAGTAGCTGTGCTGTGCAGAGCAGTAAAACACAATTGTACACAGTACAGCATTATGCAAAGTTGTTAATACACTGTTCAGTATTTTATATTTAGCTACTAAGGAGCCTTCTGAAGGTTTCCCAAAGTTTATCTTTGGCCAATGGATGCTTTTTTATTTATTTTCAGTCCACCCCTTTTACCTGACCATTTTCTTTTTTTCCCCTTAATCCACTTAACACTGACCTTTAGTCATAAAATAAAAGCACTCACTCAACAGACAACTTAGCAAAGAACCAATTTGTGTATATGTATAAAATTTTTAAAGCAAAGTTGAGCATAAAAGAATAGTAAGTAAAACTTTATTTTAATAGCGCCTTTCAAGGTAGGGACCACAAAGCACTTTACATGAGAATATAAAACTGTACAATGACAAAAGATGCATACAATTTACAGTTCTGTGGCAAAAAGAAGAGAAAAACTAGAACCTTAACAAGTTGCATAGGCAGATTGAAAAGGTGAGTTTTCAGTTGTTTTTTTGAAAGAAACCACTGAGTCGACAGTCCTCAGTGGCAGAGGAAGAGAGTTCCAGAGTTTAGGAGCTACAGAGGAGAAGGCTTTGTCTCCTCTGGTCTTGAGTCTGGTTTTGGGGACAGAAAGCAGGCCTTGGTCAGAGGACCTCAGGGACCTGGATGGAGTGTAAGGTTGAAGGTACTCACTAATATAGGCTGGCGTCTGTCCATGCAGGGCTCTCCAAGTCAAAACAAGGATCTTAAAATGAATCCTAAACTCCACAGGGAGCCAATGCAGCTGCATTAACAGAGGAGTCACATGCGAGAATCTGGAGGATTTGGTCAGAAGCCTGGCAGCAGCATTCTGGACCATCTGTAGCCGGTTTATTGAAGATTTGGAAAGGCAGGTGTAAAGAGCGTTACAGAAATCCAGGCGCAAGGAAACAAATGCATGTATTAATACTTCCATTTCGGGTGAGAGACAATGGACCTAAGCTTGGCGATGTTTCTGAGGTGG